>VXBZ01000528.1:4697-37889 GCA_013399135.1 Heliornis fulica
GTGGAGCACTGGAACAGGTTGCCCAGGGAGGTGGTGGCTGCCCCTGGATCCCTGGAGAAGTTCAAGGCCAGGCTGGATGAGGCCCTGAGCAACGTGATCTAGTTGGGGGTGTCCCTGCTTCTTGCAGGGGGGTTGGACTAGATGACCTCTGGGAGTCGCTTCTAACCCTAATCATTCTGTGATTCTATGATCTGACGACACCCAGCAGCCATTCTGTGTTGGAGGGAACCAATGTTTAAAATATTCCCTCTGCCAGATATTAGTGACAACTGGGGGTGGGGTGAGATACCCCATTTTATTTGCACAGTGAAGGCCCTGAGACTGGCAGCTGAGAAAAGGCGATTCCCATATTGCAGTTAGCCCTGTTGCTATCACAGCCCGTAACAAAAGCATACACTTTCAGCACAACTCCCAGCTGGGCTTAAGGCATAAAGACATCACTGTTTCTTCTTGCCTTGTCAGCAAAAAGAAGTAGATGTCAGGATGGGCTCTGGGTGGCTCATGTTTTGTTAATGCTCTGGCTTTGGTGGAGGCAGCCAGGCCAGCCTGGCACTTAACCTACTGACCAGCTCTCCTGCACAGTGCTCCTAGCCCAGGCCAGGCCCAGCCCAAGGCACTGATCCGGGTGCAGGCACCCACCCTGTTCTACCGCCTAACCCAGGGCCTGCCCCCCCTGGAGAAGAGGTTCACACTCCTCTGCTCCCGAGGGTAATCTGCAGAGACATGTTAACTCACCACCACCTCTTGTTTTGTGTATTCTTTCTTCTCCCCTTCTTTTCCTGCGCTGGAGCCCACACTTGTAAATGGCGAGACGCTGCTCTGCTGCAGCCAGGCAGCAAGTGCCTCCAGGCTCTGTGCCAGAAGAGGTACCCGAAAGGCCCGTTCCCTGGGTGCCCACCTCACAGCCCCTTTGCTCTCCTCTGGCCAGCTTCATTATGCCACCCCAGAGGCACCAAGTCCTCCTGCCCTGCCCCACATTACCCTCAAGATTTTGGGCAGTGGAGTTAAGTCAAGCAGGCTGGTTCAAAATAAGCAGATGAAAAACATCCTCACCTGTCTTTCCTTTATCTCCCCTCTTCTGTGGCTGAAATTCTTCCCAAACCACTCAGCAGTAAGGGCCACGTTGTCTTTATCTGACACTGAGGTCAAGGACAGGAGTCACATTCCTGAAATGCAGAAGCCACAATGCAGTTCAGCCTGTGGAGGCGAGACAAAAGATGGGCTATTGATGGTGGAGACCCACGCACTACAGACAGCGTCTCCCTATTCTATATGAGAAAATTCTGGATAACCTTTGCTTTCTCCAAGTTTATTAGGAACACTGCTGTTAGCCAGCTTGCAGTGCTCTGAATGAGTTTTCTCATTAACCTTTCGATACCCTTCAGAATTATGTACATCTCTTAGTGGCCCCAGTTTATCTGTTTAAATAAAAAAACAAACAAAACCAAAACAGCAGCAGCCTGTGCTTTATCCATAAATAAAAAATTTCGATCTCATATCATGCTTAGTTCCTCCTGTACCTTTTCCAGTTCTTCAGTACCCTTCCTGTGTGGTCTCCCCAGCCTTTTTGCAAAGTGTAATTATGCTTGTATAGGACATCCTGCAGCACTAATGAGGTAAAGAATGCCTTTGTCCCTCTCTTTTAAAAATAAACATCACGTAGGTCAGCCAGCAGGACCAGGGCAGTGATTGTCCCACTCAGCGCTGGTGAGGCTGCACCTTGAGTGCTGTGTTCAGTTTGGACCCCTCACTACAAGAGCACTGAGGTCCTGGAGTGTGTCCAAAGAAGGGCAACAAAGCTGGTGAAAGGTCTCATGGGTCTCATGAGGAGTGGCTGAGGGAACTGGGGTTGTTTAGCCTGGAGAAAAGAAGACTGCAGGGACACTTTTGTGCTCTCTACACCTACCTGAAAGGAGGTTGTAGCCAGGTGGGTGTCTGTCTCTTCTCCCAAGTAACAAGCAATAGGGTAAGAGGAAATGGCCTCAAGTTGCACCTGGGGAGGTTTAGATTATGTATTAGGAAACATTTCTTAATTCCATGATTTCTTACCGAATAATCCAGCTGTTAATTTAAGATGCCCTTCACAACTAGTGACCTCCATTCTCCAGAACTGTTCACTTTCTCTCATTGTAATAGTTTTTTCTCATTCTTTCTACAGTTCTTTTCAACTTTGAACATGGCCTTCTTTTTTAATATATACTTTCTTTCCTAAGCTAAATGCTTATTGCACAGACTATGACCAACACTGTGTGGAGACAGCTGAAAGTGAGAGTGCCAAACTGAAGACAAGATTAAACCAGAAAGCAACCTATGGCCTGTCTCTGGAAAGAGTATTTCAGATTGGTATGGTGGCACAAGTGATAAAGCAACACATTCCACAGTCAGAGTAAGAAGAGAAAGACCCTTTTCTAAGAGCTGTGGAAGAAAAGAGCAAGCAAGTTCAGAGGAAGACTTTCTTCCTAGCTCCCAAACACACACCCATTCTACATGATGCTGGATATGTCAAATCTCTCATTTATCGATCTATAGGTGCTTCATGGAAGCATCTAGGAAAACTGCAGATTCAGAAGTGGGAAGGTCAAGGAGTGAAGGCTGTACAGCCCCTCCATTTTTTTTTCCACTGAGATCCTGTTTATTAGAAAATGAGTAGCTGGACATTCAATCAGAATGCTGAACTGGAAAAAAATTCAAAGCACTTTAACTGTATTTCCATAACTACATAAATGCCAGAGAAATCATAAAATGTAATGCAGCTGTCTCTAGTGATTATGCAGGAAATTCCTCTCTGCCCAAATGTAACATCATCTGTCACTTTTAAAGAGAACACCTAGTTAACTTTGGATCTACACCATCAGCTATCCACACAGTACATCAGTACAGGGGTACGCTTCCTCAGAGGCATTATCAATGCAGAGACCATCATAGATCAAACATGAGGCCAACAGGGAAACCCATCGAGAAGCAATTGCCTTGCAGACCTGATAAGACAATCTATTATGCAAACCAGGGCTCCTACCAGACTAAGAGGAAATTTGTATCTAACAACTTGTACAACCAGAATCCAAAACATCATACAGTAGAACAATAGCTCTTGACAAAAAGAATCTTGAAACACAGAGGAGTAGTAATTTGTATACGTGGTATGTACCTTCATCCTGCAGAGTATGGGCAGTTAACAAACTTATAGCTAATGAAAATGAGCCCTGTGGACCTATTGATGTACACAAGATGCACAGGGACAAGTGTTTGTAGACTTTGGTCATGGTGTTGGGCAGGTGTGAGACAGTGTGGATAGAATCAGTTTTGAAAGGACAAGTAATTAATTGTGTTTCAAAACTGCAAGGTTTCCTGCTCCAGCTTGTAAATCTCAGCAGCCACCCAGTTTAGATAAATATCTCTGGTTAGTATGGAAATAAAGCAAGCATAGCCACGTTAGGCCATTCCAGACTCAGAAACTTCTCTTCAGTATGTCCAGATTAACTCACATGGATTTAAATGGTGTCACAAGTTATTTTTAATGGTGTGTATTACCTTATCACTGATCTCCCTGTACACTTGTTAAACTGTATGTATTAAGGTCACACTGTCAGAAAACATGGAGATGGTTAGCTTCCAAAACTCTGCATACAGCAACACTTCAAACCTCATCCCTATGAAGTGTTGTGAGGTTGCTTACAAAGTCTTTGGCAAAACACACATCATGCCCCACAGAAAAGGTACCTCTTGCTGGTGGCTCTGGTGTGGCAAGGAGCATTGTGGTGCATACGCTCTGGCAGGAGTGAGGCCTGAAATCCATCTGATGATCAATCATTAAGTACTTCTAACAAATAAACCTAACAAATTCCTAAGAGCCCAAACCTGTGCCTACTGTATACTGTTGGCAGCCTCGCACCAGGAAAATATTATGCAAATTATGATTAATTCATGTGGTGAATTCACTTACACAGAGAGCCAATCACCCCAGGTTACAGAATGGGACCACCGTTCCTCAGCCCCTTCCAGATCTGTACAGATAGTCCTCTGGTCCTGAGGACCCCCAAAGACTTTTTCCAAGGGGAGAAAAAAATGGTACATTAAAAGTGTAATAATCTAAATTCTCCAGTGGTACTGATACCCAGGATAACTTAGGGAGGGGATGGTTGAAGCACAGTTAGAAAAAAAGAAATTAGAGCTCACTACAGATGGGATGTAGGACTCATTTTGCCACATCACTGTGGTAGTTGTGCTCCTCCAGTTTGCCCCACTTTAGAATCTCATTTTTGATAAATTCCTGTGCAAGAGCTTGCAAAGGACCTGCAGCCTTACTGACCACATATCCCTATGGCAGCCTCTTCAGCGTGTCCTCAGCTGAAGGAGGAGCTTGCTCAATACAGACATCCTTCATCCACAGTCCTGGGAAGGGACATTCAGATGTTTTTTTTTTCTCTCTGAATAGTTGTAGGAATTTTACTGAATCTTCTCACAAACCCAGAAGGAGTGAATGCTTTGCCAGGTCTGTAGAGGGGCAACCAAAATAAAGGAAATCTCTACTTTGGGCTCCTTTCTGACTGCAGCTGTGTGACACTGCGGTGCCTAGGGCCATCTTGCATCACTAGGTTTGAAATGGGCTTATCACCTGAAACAGTAAGATCTCAAAACTCCAGCAAATGTGCTCCCAGACCAGGGCAAGTGTCAGGAATTATTCCATCACTGCATTCAGAGGTGCAACCTAATCAGTCACCAGATACCTTCCTTTCATCTCTAACCAGAGCTCTGGAGCTCACAAAGCACCATGACAGCAAAGGGCTGGTAAAGGCATCTCAGCTTCTCCCTTCCTGGCAAAATTTCCTGTATCACCCAAGCTAACAAAATCTGTCTGTTTTGGGAAACAACGGATATATCAAACGTTCTGGCAAAGCCCAGCAGAAATGACAGTTCAATGATGTTGAAAAGAAAACTATCAGAAAGAGATTAGCTTGTCTGACAGTCTTTCTTTATGCTCTGTGCTGAAGAACAACCAGAGTCCTTTCATGCATATTGAATATCCTTCTAGTGTGAATGAACCTCTGTCAGTAGGGCTGTAAGTGTTGCTGGTTTAGAAAAATGGGTGATTGCTGCTAGCTGGCACCCGCTGTCTGCGCGCCTCAGCGCGGCAGAGCTTTGCTCGTTTCACACCCAAGCACCCCATCTCTTGATATAGGGTTTGGAACATGTCAAATCACAGACTGGTTTGGGTTGGAAGGGACCTCAAAGATCACCTACTCCCAGCCTTCTGCCATGGGCTGGGGCACTTTCACTAGGCCAGGTTGCCCAAAGCCCCATCCAGCCTGGCCTCGAACACTGCCAGGGAGGGGGCAGCCACAGCTTCTCTGGGCAGCCTGTGCCAGGGACTCAGCACCCTCACGGGGAAGAGTTTGTTCCTAATGTCTAATCTAAATCTACTGTCTTTCAGTTTAGAAGTATCACCCCTTGTCCTGTCACTCCAGGCCCTTCTAAACAGTCACTCTCCAGCTTTCCTGCAGCCCCTTCTGGTACTGGAAGGCTGCTATAAGATCTCCTTGGAGCCTTCTCTTCTCCAGGATAAACAACATCAACTCTTCTAGCCTGTCTTCCTAGAAGATGTGCTCCAGCCTTCTGATGATCTTTGTGCCCTCATCTGGACTCACTTCAACAGGTCCATATCTGTCTTACACTGGGGATTCCAGAGCTGGATGCCCACAAGAGTAGAGGAAGAGAATCACCTGCTCCTCACACTTCTTTTGAGGCAGCCCAGGATATGGGTGGCTTTCCGGGCTGCAAGCACACATCGACACCTCATGTTGAGATTCTTTTCCCCCACACCCTCAAGTCTTTCTCCTCAGGGCTGCTCCCAATCCATTGTCCATCTGGCCTGTGTTTGGGCATGGAATTGCACTGAACCATGTGAACCACTTGGCTTTGCTGAACTTCAGGAGGATCACATGGAACGTGAGTGGATTTTCTCAGGACAGTGAAGAGCACTTCTTCCAACACACAATTTTCTTTTGCCAGTCTTTGAGTTGAGAGGGCAAACTGCAAAGGCAGTTGAGCTGCTCAACTTACAGTTGCATGCTCCTATTGTTTATTTAAAGCACTGCTCAAACCATTTCTTTCCCTACCATGAATCTTAGAACAGCCAAACTGAGATTAGCAAATCTTCCTACCCAATAGCTGAACCTGAAACAGTCACAAAAGTAGGCCCAAAAAGTTTGGCTAAATTATAAGGAACCAAACAAAGTGGTTCTGGCATCTGGCAACTTTAATAACTGTAGATGCACTTCAACTTGCTTGACCCACTACATCAGACAATGTTGACCTCATTGCTTACCGCAAAATCATGATGCATTCCTCAGTCCATGGCAGCACCACCTCACTGAGGCTAAAATAAAACCCACTGAAAGGTTTTATATAATGCCAAGACTACAGGATCTCTAATGTAGTTTTCTTATTAGAGCAAGAGCCAAGTACAGCTTATATTCATTAGCTAATGGCCTGTGACAATGAAGGACAAAGACAATTATTATGCACATTTCCCAGCTGATTGTTTCCATGTGAAGAAAACGCAACAAATTATTGTTCTCCTACATTAATGTACCATAAAGGATTACTAGCATATCTATAAAAAAAAAACACAAAAAAAAAACCCCTATCCCTTTCAAGATGCAGACTAATGCTGGATAAATTTGATTTTTATAGATGAAAGCTTGGTGGAAAAAAATCAAGATTTTATTAGAGCCATGGACAATCACATTACATTTTATATAATATGAGGACTTTGCTACTGAATCAGGAAATTGATCTCAGGACATTTTTTTCTCTTGAAGACTTAGCAATTCCCTGAGCATCTCTCATGTATCTCAAACACCTGGGGATATAATAGCCAGAGGCATTCTTAATAGCTGGTATTATTTATAGAAAAGTCAGAAAAGATATAAAATATGGAGTCTTAAAGATGAGTGAAAGCCTCCTACATCTGCCAATAACAGCTATTGGTATATTTCTTGCACTTGGTACATGAAAGAAAGGTAAGAAATGAAAGGAACATGAAAGGAATTCAGAGTAGTATCCATGCACCTGGGTTGGTAAAAAAATTAATTAAAAAATCATTATTTCACTTCTGTTTTATTAATAGAATTTCACTTTCCATGAAACTTTAGTTCATTAAATTTATCATTCTGCAAGACCTCGAGACACAAAAGCACAAAAGCTCACAGAAAATTATACCAGGTTTATTGTTAAATAGCCCGAAGACTATTGGGCTGTTTCTGAAATGAAATTACATCCTAATAGGTAAAGGGTAAATCATCTCACCACTTTCAGTAAAAGCTATGGTAGATCACACTCCTTGTAATTTTTTAATGCCAACAGGTAAAGCACTATGGAGAGGACATGCCACTTGAATCTGCCAGCAGCTGTAAATACAGAATACAACAGGACCCAGCCAGCTCCACAACAGTTTCGAGGCCCCATCCTGTACTAATGTACTACACGAGAGGACTGGCAGCTCTGACTCACTGCCAGACATCCAGGAGGCTGCTAACACCAGCTCCCTGTCAGAAAGGGATGGGCAAGCCCCATCATGGAGATGACGCCTGACTGCTGGACACCTCCTGCCACTGTTACCTAACAGCAGCCATGGCTTTCTCTTCTTTTCAGCGGCAATTTGAGGTTTTATGAAGCTGTGGCTGCTTCATCATATCACTTGTCCCCTTCTAGAAATGGGCTGGATAACTATGTCAGTAGAGACTCTCCCAGCATTCGAGCACACGACCCACAGGATTGGGAAGGAGCACAAAAGCCCTGGGGTTTTGCACAATGTTTTATGAAATCACATATTCTAGTAAGCATCCACTCATTGTTCTCAGAGACCACTTGGGACTACTCAGAAGCCTGTTTGGAGCAGCAACCCATCCTCCTTCCCCTCTGTACTCACTCAGGGTTTTTCACTCAGACGCTCAAGGCCTCCCAGTTACTCTGGATTTAACGGGTCACGCACACAGGGCTCAAGAAAGCCCCAAAATGTGTCCTGCAGTAACAAACGTGGGCCAGGAAGCTACATCCAGCAAGGGCTTTCCAATCCATCCTGAAACAAGGCAAACTTAGGGTGATTTCTGGTGTCCCACCATGGCCTGGGTGTGCAATTACAGCTTGTCTCAAGAGCTCTAACATGTCCACAATACGGCTTTACCATGTTGTGCCCCCATTCCACAAACCAGCCTTTGTACATTCCCTCTTGGCAGCTGACACTCGTAATATAAGCCATTGAGGCTGTAATAAAATGTGCAACATGGAATATATATACATATATACATATGGAGTTACAGATTATGAAATTCAATGTCATTTTTTAGAAGTCATAAAAACATTATCTCATTCCCAGTAGATCACCCCAGGAGACTTAGGAATATGTTTATACACCAAAATGTCAAAATCATAAAAAGCCTGATTTTGCACTATTTGCTTAGCATTGTGGTGAGGTAGTTATTACATGACATTTCATAAATACAGTGACTCAGAAATAATTAGTATGCTGAATAACAAGCTTTCCACTGCAATACAATACAACACTCTACATTTAAAAGCACGATTTTCATTAAGCACTTGCACAGTCTAGCTTAAATACTACAAATAAAAGTGAACTCTGGGGGAAAAAAAAAAATTGCTGCTGTTGGGTTTTGTTCTGTTTCTTTTCCTTTAAAGGGAGATATATTGATAGTAAAAACCCCAGGGCTGCAGCAACAACCAGCAGTAGCTGTGCATTTCCCAAACGGCAGGGACAAAAGAGCCAGCATATCTGGCTGTTATGACATGATGGAGAGGTTCCAAGAGAGCATCACGCTAGCGAGATTAAAATTAACACAAATGGCAAACAAAATCCTTCTTTGAAGGAAAGAAATGATTTAAAATTGCTTGTAATTTAGTGAGAAAGGGCACTGCATACAGCTCTGCTCTAGCCAAGGAGTTTCCCAGATTTTCACTGCTCGGCTTGTAATACTCCTACTTTTTTTTTTCTTTAAACACACAGTGAATTTTATTGCCTTTTTTGGATACTAATATGCAACCAATTATAAATTGTGTGTTGCAGCACTGGCTAATTTCCCTTCAAGAATGTGAAGTAGGTTCTGTGCTGTATCAGCCCATGTGACAACACTGCAACGACCATCCTCTCCGACATGTTGTTTAGTAGCAATTTGTAAACGGTTTCTCAGCAGGAAAGCTGGAACAAACCCCATCTCAGGACCTCTCATGATGCTGAGTTTTAACTTGCTGGACCTTCTGCTTCAAAGGAAAACTTGGGATTTAGCTCAAATTCTCAGGGGTGGAGATTCAGATTTAAAAGATAAAGGAAATAATAGCATCACCCTTTAATTGTATCAGAGGTATTTGTCTCAGTTTCTCTCGCTGTCTGCTGTTGAGCTCATTCAAAGCTCCTTCTTGCTGCTTGTCAGAACATAGGGGACTAATTTGAAGCACAAGGTTAAAAAAGGATAAAAAAGAGAAGGCAACACATTATTTCATTTCAGATAGGTACAGTGTATATCACATGGCAGCACTAGCCATCAACTTATCTGTGAGAGCACCCAGTTACTCTGTGGGAGTTTTGATGGCAGAGAAGTGTTCTCTTTCCTTTTATTTTTCCTGGGATAAAGTATCTCAAAAAGATCTATCCTTGCATTAAAAAAGGTATAATTATCAACAATTATTGACATTCACCTACATAAGCATTAATGACACAAGTCAAAATGAACCTCAACATAGGGAAGTCAGCTTTGTCCTGTCCTGAACCAGGACAGTGGCTCTGGCTCCACCAAGGCCAAGCCACAAGGCTCCTCCTGAACTTGGAGAGGGATATTGAACCTGTAAAAACACCACCCAGAGAAGCAACTATGGATGATGATGAATGTTAAATATCAATGCTTTGCACCTATACTCTTTTAAAAAGCCCCTTCCCTGTGTGGGAAAATACTAGTGTGAGCTGACACCAAGCTGCACCTTTTTTTTTTTTTTTTTTTTTTAAACCTTAATCACAGGGCGCTGCTTTGGTTGGTGTCGTAATTTAGTTTTGGCTGAGGCAGTGTAATGCATAAGAACCCTACACAGTAGTACCAGCTCAGACATAAAACACCGAGCTGAGGCCATAGCTGTGATATCTAATTGTCTTTGCCTAGAAACTGCTGTCAGCATTTGTAATCCTTAATAGGGAGTTTCAAAGCAGCATCCAATATTTGCAAAGCGTACAGCCTAATTTGTGTGCTGCAATGTCAGGAGAGTTTAGGACACTCCAGTAATCTTGCCCCTGTGCTGCTTTGTGCTTTTCAGCAAGATGTTGGCATGTTCTTTCCACAGAGGCTTGCTCAACTCTGGAGATTTCTTTCCTCTCCACAACTAAACATCACCTTTCAATTAACAGCTATTAAAAACAACTTTCAAAAGGGTCTGTTTGTCACCGCCTACATTTGATGATAAATTTAGAGAAAGGGGAAAAAATAAAAGTCCACTCAAAGATCAAATATCAAAATTAATTCATAGACCTTAGTCTTATTCCTTCTGTTTTATCCTTCACTCTATCATTTATTGGAGGGCAAAACTTGTCCAAGTGAATGTGTGATATGATCCATTTATGAAATCTAATTCAGGAGCAATTATTTTTCTTTCAGTTTGGGGTTTTTTGTTGTCTTTTTTTGGTATTTTGGGTTTTTTTCTCAGGGCCCAAGAAAGTTCATGGGACTTTGCTTGCTAAGGAACCATCTTTATTTGCCTGTTTGTGTAGAAGTAATCCAAGTTTCCTTGACATGTTGAAAATACAACATGCCAGAAATAACTTGCATACTTCTGGAGGTCTTTCTGCTTGTGAAAGTCCAGCATGCTACTGGCTTTATCAAGAGGTCTAAAACATGCTTGTGGAACTTGAAAAGGCCTTTCTAATGACTAGTGCAGTTCATTTGTAAGGCTAACTCCTTAAATTAACAGAAAAGCTAAGTTTTACAAGACAACATTGCTGTCCTACAAAATCCTGAATTGCTCATCTGGAAATGGGAATCTCACATCTCCCAGCTAATAATGAAATAACCGACTGTCACGGACTCTTCTTCTTTGGACGCGCTCCACACCCTTTTCCAAGCCAGCATTTTTCCAGCCAACAAAAGCCTCAGGGGATCCCAACTACACTCATGGATCTGCATTTCCAGCCCCAGCCAGGCCCAGACACTAGAAACAGAAGCCAGCGGAGGGTAATGGCATTACCTCTGCAATATGTGTTGGAGAAGAGCATTCTGGAGCCGTGGTCTGAAGGACTGCCACAGCCATATGGCTGAAGAGGTTTGATGCTGCTCTTTTTTGTTTGTACCTTCTCTAGACCACAGTGTTGTCATTTTTAAGGTTACACACAGAGAGAGGTCTCTTAAGAGTCACCATCTTTCCCTTGCTACTAGCTCTTTAAAGAGTTTGCTTATTGCTGCAGGAAAAGGCTAGGAAAGTTGGAGAATTTGGAAGATGTTTTTACTTTTTTTTAATGGAAAATTTATCTTGTAGGAAGCCTTCTGTAATGCTGTTAACCTCTAAGTGAATGCCAGAAAATCCACTATATTGGAGAAGCATGTCAAAGTCTTGGGACCACATGTGCTGCATGGTCACTGGTTGTATTTGTTGATGTAACCAACAGTACCGAAAAACTTAAAAAATCCTAGTTCTAGTTTTCAAAGGAGAAACATCCTGTTCAGTCCCCCCAGACTATCAAATAATAAGAAGGACCACATCCTCAGATGGCATTCACCAGCACAGCTTCCTTTACCTGAAGCTGTTTTCCTTCTCCCAACTCCACTGATGAAATGACAACAAAAACCCTCAACTGCTGCTTTTATAGATGTCAATTTAATTTCCCATTCCCACAGCCAGCTACAGCTCAGCAATCTTAACCAAACACCTGCCTGGGTCTAGAGCAAGGTCTTTCTGGCAGGTCTGAAAGCTCACCAAGGGACAGCAGTCATTCTCCAGGAGGAGCCCATGTGCTGAGGGACAGGCTTTCACACATCACTGCTAGAAACCTTACACCATGGACAGACAGCAGAGTTAGCAGAGTTAGAGCCTAGACACGGGGCTTGGCCTGGGGTGCTCTTTGAGAAGGACAGAGTGACAGAGCCCCATGGAAATCCTTTGCTTCTGAAAATCCCAGAGCTAGCAGAGAGCACTGGGGAATGAATGATCTGGTCACACAGACAGCCTGTTCTCAAACTCTTCTCCGAGGTGGCTGCTGCTGGCCTTTGTCAGGGATGAGCCACTGACCTATTTCCAGGTTTCTACAGCAGGGTACAGGGAAGCTTCTGGCTGCTCTGAGCTCAAGCCCAACCTGTGTCTGAAAGGCTTTAGAGTCCACAAAACACATCAGGGCTAGATGTAACACTTTCTGAGCCCTGTATAAACTCACCAAACCTGCCCAAAGGTGCAAGGACTCTGCTAATCCTCTCTCCTTAATCTGAAGTAGCTTCTGTGGCTCTTTTGTCTCCACTGTGTGCAAAGCTGAGTATTGGAACATCTGCACAGCAGCAAGTTCTACAGCCAGTTTCTGCCTTCATTACTCCTGCCCGCTGCAGGAGTATGTGTCCTGCCTGTGTGTTGCCCAGGCCCCAGATGCTCAGCTCCATGCCTGATCCCTCCCCACACAGAAGAAATCTGCCCTAGCACTGCTGCCCAGACTCTTCTGTGGGCACAGAAGCAGAGATGGTATTTGCAGTTACACCCACTTATGTCTTTGTGCTGTATGAAAGACTAGCGTTCCCTGCTCGTCTAGTTTTTGGCTAAAAAGATCTTGAATTTGATTACATCCTGAAATATTTTTAGCAGGGTAGACTGGAGAGTTGAAAAATCACATAGAAAAGGTGTTTGGGTTAATAATGCTATTATTATTAAGAAATATTAAAAGTCCTCAAGTGTTTGTTTGACAAAAATAATTTTCATTTAAATGCTGGCTCAATTTCAACAATTTGATTTTAATTTTGAAGCGTTGAAAATGCCTTCAGATAGTTTCTGTAGCATTCCAGGACCCAAAAGCGACCGTAGAGAGCAAGTCACTTAAGATATCAAGTCAATTGCAGAGTGAAAGTTAATTTCCTGTTTTCTAAGAAAACAAAAAAGGGCCCAATGCTCTTAGGTCTTTTTGAGAAAGATCTTCTCACAAAGCAGTTTTCAACTAGGCAAGCATGGTTTGCCTTTTTACCCCAACCAAAACAGAGCTTGCTCTTTTAGAATGCTTCCAAGAACCTCACATGCCACACTCACACAAATAATTTACTGGACTTTGGTACAAAGTACACTACTTTAAGTACTTTTACAGTATTTGTGCTCTGAATTTCATCAAAGTAGTGGTCTGACCATTTAAAATTGGGATTTAAACTTGCCTCTAGGATTTATGTGAGGCTTTATGCACCAGCAGTTAGTTCCTGTGTCATCATTGCCTCTGACTTCCTGGCTTCACTGAATCCTCAAGAGACATTCAAAATCAGAAAGCTTTGCTGGTTTGAGGTCAAAGATTGAATTAGTTTTCACTAAAACAAACCTATTGGCCCATGTTCTCTCAAATTCAGGTCTAGGTTTACTGAAGCTTCAATATGGCTTGAATATGTACACCTTATTCTTTCAAAAACTTTCTTCAAAGAAAGCAAAGGAAATTGGGTCTTTAGCTTACCTCAGCTGAGTTAACAACCCCTAGCTAGGCAGGTCTCAGTAGACTTTCTTCACAAGATGAGATGTTGCAATTAGCAGCAATCACTGCTGTTGGCTGTTGCCTCATATGGGTTCCAAGGAAGCAGATTCCCTAAAACCTTCTGCTGGGAAAGCTGGTTTCCATTTAAAAAAGGAGAAGAAAACAATAAAAAAAAGCCAACCAGACAAATATTCCTCTGAGCAGGCTTTTGAATGCTCTCCTTTGTTAACTAACACAGTTAAGGGGCCTGAATATGACAACAAGCTTCACATCAACAGCTTGCCTCAAAGGGAAAACACAAGTAGAGAAATGCTGCTCCCGATACCTCAAACAATGATGTGAGTGTACCCAACTGAGTACAAGCTGCTGTCAAGTGAGTTTGTGGAAAGGAAGAAAGTTTTAAGGTGACAAGTATTAAGAGTATCACCCTCTGACAGGACATCCCTTCCCTTATGATCCCTTCACTCTATTTGACCTTTATGTTTGCAGAAGATTGCGACACAAAGTGTTTCGCCACTTTGCTTTTTCTAGAGCCTCTGGTGATCTCAGAGGAAAGTGTATCCCAGCACCCTGCTAGCACTGCTACAGGGGACACAGATGGTCTAACAGAGAGGCTTCACCCCAGTGCCTCCAAATTCAGTGGCACCCACCAAATCACAAGATCCACCCCCAAAGCCTGTGCATTGCTTTGACACACCGCTACTGCCTGAACCAGCCAGCAGCTCTGCCCTTGGTGCTAAGCACAGCCATGAGGGTGGCCAGTGTGGATTTTGTACCAATTCCATCTTGGAAACCCTCACAGGTAATGCAGCAGGTTGGTCACAATTTCTACCATGGTCCTAGAGGTGACAGAGAGAAACCTCCTCCTGCCAATGACACAGACAAGACACCAGACATCCATCACGTACAATATTAATAGGTCAGTTTTTTCAGAAATAAAAATTCTGAAATTTCTGAAATTCCCAGTTATGGGAAGGGACCCTGGCAATTCCTAGGTGTGCATGAGGATACAGGAGGGAGGTGCCACAGACACACATAGTACCAAATCCATCTCGCTCAGGGCCACAGCTCAACCTCTGTGCTACTGGCTTTGCATTAGAGGAGGAAAACATAGAGCCAACTTCAGGATAAATATCAATGAAAAAAGTTTAACCTTCTGCTATTGTTAAGGCTGAACAACCTTCAAGCACACAAACTTTGATGGAACTTTTCATTCTGAAAGAACTCCACAAACCTCACAGTAACATCCAATTTTTACTTTCTCTTGCCTAAGTGACCAGCAATTACATGCCTCAGCTGCTTGATGTGTACCCTGAGATACCAAAGAGTGGCCTTTCTGCTGGGGAAGAGAGTTAACTGAGGTCTTTTAGGTTTTCAGAAAGGCACATAAAATCTGGGATACACAACATCCCTACTTAGAAAATGCAGTCAACGTTTTTGATTTATTAAACTCACTCTCATTCTTCAGATTTAGCATATATTCCAATTTTCAGCTCCCAACAGTAGCTTTTATTAGATTTACCACAACCTTCACATTGTTAACCTACACTCACTCTTCATGTCTTCTTGGATGCAGCTAAGAAATTAGAGGTAAGTTATTTCATTGTCAAATCACTTGATATAATAGATTCAATGTGTTAATCCTGATGCAAGCAGTCTGGGGAGGGGGCAGAGGGGGTTGTTCTGTTGATTTTGGTAGTTTTTCTCCTCTGTGCATAGCACATGTGGTAAGGCAACTGCAGTAAATCAGACCAAAGGAAATAAAGTCCTAAGGGAACATGTGTTTCAGAAGAAAAACTTGGCTTGCCACTAAAAGCAGTATTGCCTTTTGATGGATCTTTAAAATTCAGATGTAGAAAGAGACAGACAAAATTATATAAATAAAAGTGACTTACAGATCTATGCAGCTTTCAAACAGCTCTGCAGGCCAGTCCACCTTCCCAGCTCTTCCCAGACCTGGCCAGAGCCACCCCATGGTCCAAACCAGCAAGAGTAAAGCAGCAGCAGATCTCCTCTCTAAGCAATGCTGCAACACATTAGGTTGCAAGACAAAGGATTGAAGAATTGAAATTAACCCAGGCAACCGACATGCTGTTTTCCAGGATTGGGGCTCTCCAGCTGCTGCTGACAGGCCTGTAGCAAATCAACACCAGCTAGAAACATGCTGCTGGAGGAATACTTTGTCTTCCCTAGGATCTGTACATCCCTCATGTTGTAGTGGCATGGCAGTAGTTTCACACAGCAAGAAGGGACTCTGCTGGGACACCATTCCCAGCCTTGGGTGGGTAGAAAGTGTTCAACAAAAGTAACTACTTTGGAGAGGATTTCTCAAGATATTTAAGAGCCTAGACATGAAGGGAGATGCCTAGCAAGGTTTTGCAAGGCCTCAAGGCAGATCAGGCTCTTCAGACTCAATCCCCAAGACAGGAATTTTCCTCCTCTCTCCTCCAATCTCCTGAGGAACTTCTGAAATGCTGCTGAGTGTCTCTCTGCGCCGTCCAGTACCTAAATACCTCTGCAGAGACTTTTAGATTTCATGTCATTTCCCCTCTTCCCCTCCTGGGGTGCCCATGGGACTCCCAGCCAGGCTGGTGGCCAAGGGTCAGCACTGGACTGACCAGTGCTAAGGGCAGGAAAGCCATCTCAGCTGCTGGCAGGACACAAGAAATCCCAAGAGGATGAAGGGCTCCTGTTTGTCTGTCCTGTGCTTTTTAACTTTTTAGAGTGAATGGTCTCTATTTCATTTAATGCAACAGCTTTGCCACATGTCTCCTGCCCATACACTTTAGGCCAGGTAATCCAACAACAAATGTAACTTACAGACACTTTGTGATGTTGGCCTGCCTTTCCAAATGTCCCCCTTTCCTCAAGCATTATCAGTTCCAAGCTCAAGGAACAACAAAGCCCAGTTGCCAAGAACTGAGTAATGACCAAGGTGGGGGCTGTGAAAAGGAATACAGAGGGAAGACACTATAAATGGAATCAGGGAAGTGTGGCCTGGGAGTGATTAATGAGCTTCCATCTGGGATGAGTCCTTACTATAAACAGCAGGTACAGAAGCAGAGCCAGCCACAGAAAGTGCCCAGGAGCAAAGGTAGAGCTGTGCCACAGCAGCAGCAGCCTGGCTGTTTGATGGATGGGAGCAAGAGATCTACAGTTAGCACTGTTCCTCCTAAGTGGGGCTCTGACTTGGGTACATGCAATAGGCAGTGAACAGCACACATCCTTGCAGAAATCTGGGAGGAGAGAGGTAGAAGAAAGTAAAATTCCCATTACTAGCAGCAAAACAGCAAAGTCATAGAATCATAGAATGATTAGAGTTGGAAGGGACTCCCAGAGGTCATCCAGTCCAACCCCCCTGCAAGAAGCAGGGACACCCCCAACTAGATCAGGTTGCTCAGGGCCTCATCCAACCTGGCCTTGAACGTCTCCAGAGATGGGGCATCCACCACCTCTCTGGGCAACCTGTTCCAGTGCTCCACCACTCTCACAGGAAAGAACTTTTTCCTAATATCCAANTCCAGCCCCTTTATCACCTTTGTGGCCCTCCTCTGGACCCTCTCCAACTGGTCCATGTCCTTCTTGTGTTGGGGGTTCCAGAACTGGACACAGTACATCCTGGCAAAAGGGTTTTAAGTTACAGCATAGAAGTCCCTGTGCTTTTACCCTCCTCCCCTGGGATTTGTCCCTATCAGTAGAGATGCCTGGCACCTGCACTGTGGTTTCCAGGCACCTGGAGCACAGGGTGGCCCCAGCAGGGGAGGTATTGTGGTACACCCCACAGTGGACTCAGCCCATGGTGAGAGGGTGCTCCTCAGGGCAGGCTGCCACTCTCTGCAGGATAACAAGGGAGGGAAGTTATTTCAGTCTCAGCACTTCTCATCTGCCACCTTGGAAGGTCTACCAGGAAACACCAGGGGCACACAGGGCTGAGGAGTGCCAGCACTGCCAGGTCACAAAGTTAACACAGGATTCTCCTGGCAAAGGAAGCCTGCAGCCACCAGTGCTCTGAAATCATACTAGCCTCCCAAGGCTGCCTCCAGCCACGGGGTCAGCCAGCCTCATACCTGCCTAGGGATCTCTGCTGCCTGAAGGGAGCCTGAGGTTTGCTCTCTTTGAGCAAGTCAGGTTGGCAGTCAGCAGCACCAAGCACAAACTTCCAGAAAGTTCTGCCAGAGGAAGGAGGTTCACCACCACCACCACCACCTGTCCACAAACCAGGCTGGCATTTTACCAAGCATGGCCATTTATCATCCAGCTTTATAAAGGTGCATCAAGGAAATCTATTGATATTCTGCAGTGATCCACTCCAGGAGTGGACAGGATGGACACCTGTCTTGTGGGAAATGCCTGTGAAAGGCATGGCCATTAGGCACCCATCCTGCAAGCTGCAGGCGCCTCTGGATCACATAAGCCAACTAAAAGGGAGCTGCCACCCACAGATGAGCTCTCCAGGCTTCAGTGAATTAAATCAAAGAGAAATGGGACTGGAGTCCAAAGAGAAGGACCTCATACAGGTTAAGAAACTAACAATCAGGGAAAACACAGGGCAATTCAGAGCAGCTGTCGATTCAATAGGATCCCAGCATTGCCCACTGCTAGGGCAAAGGTGGAGATGTGGCCCTGAAATCCTGTTGCTAGTTTAAAAAAACAGGGAAACAGAAGGGAACAAAAAAACCTCAATGATTTTTTGGCTCTCTATTCATTGATTTCCAGTTCCTGAGCTTATGGAATATATTCTATGTGTGGCTCCAGCCCACTCCAGTTTGATTTCTCCATTTAAATGCATAAAAACTTTCAACTGCTTGTAGCAACCAGCACCGAGCTGGACATCAAGGTGGCCCTCCAATACAACACAAGCCCAGGCTTGCTGCTGAAAGCAAAGCATGCTCTAGGAAACACTCACAGGATACCCTTTCATGACAGAAACATGTGTGGCTGTACCCAGGCTTGGTCAGCAGGAAGACCCCATCTGAGCTTGCTCCAGATCATGGTCTAGCAGTGGAAGACTCTCTGAAGTTTGCATCAGGAAACACACACGAGAAAGCTGTAAAAGCTACACTTTACCTAACACACACTCCTCACATGGCAGTGACATATCCAGAAGTCAGTCAAAGCTGGAGCTTTGGCTCCTACCAAGCACCAGAGCCCTGCTGCAGGAGTAGCTAGAAACCATCTCATGCTTGAGGTGCTCACAGAGGGATATTCACAACCCCACCCAACACCCACCCAAGTGCATTGGCATCACCACTGCTACTCTTCCTCCTGCCAGACGCTGGCCACCGTGCCCAGTCTCTTGCTCCGCAGCTGACAAACTGGGTCAGAGTAATCTCCAGCAATCCAGCTAAGCTAATTTTCTGCCTGCTCTGCTTTTTTTTTTTTCTTCTCCCCAGCAGTGCAAAACAAATGTAATGGGGGGTCAGGATCTGGTACCCCACATGCATAGTTTTACAGGTTATAATTCAGCAGAAGCTATTGTGAGGAAGAAAAACATTAAGCCCAGAGCCTGAGTTATTTCTCTGCCCCTGAATGATTTAAAACATAATATTTTATTTGGCCATTTGCAGAAAACATTTGGCAAAGCTTTCATTTTTTTGGAAGGATTGTCCTGCAACACGAGAAGTAACTGAGCTTTTATTACATCTCTCTGTTATGCATATCCCTGCACCCACACAAGCTGCTCACACTTTAATTTTAAGCTCTGAATATATTTGATTACCCTATTTACTCTGCAGAAATAGCAACAAGGCCCCAATCAAAGATTAACACCACGATCTGCAGGGTGGGAGCAAGCAGGAAAGTACCTCCATGAAAAGTCTACACTCCAAGAAAAATGGGAAGGTTCAAGATGATCCTTATTTAAAACGACACGAATAGTAGCAAGTTTAGGACAGACATGAACAGCAAAAAATTATTCTCCTAAGTCCTTTTGTACTTAGCAGCAACAAGAAAATGCATTCAATGCTCAGCCATAGGCCCCTTACCCAAGGACAAGGTAAATCAGTTCCAGAAGGACATAGAACTCCTTGAAAGGGTCCAGCACAGGGCCACCAAGATGATGAAGGGAGTGGAACATCTTCCTTATGAGGACAGGCTGAGGGAGCTGGGGCTCTTTAGCCTGCAGAAGAGGAGACTGAGGGGTGACCTCATTCACGTTTATAAATATGTAAAGGGTGAGTGTCAGGAGGATGGAGCCAGGCTCTTCTCAGTGATGGCCAGTGACAGGACAAGGGGCAATGGGTCCAAGCTGGAGCAGAGGAGGTTCCATGTGAACATAAAGAAAAACAATGCTTCTGTCAGGGTGAGGGAGCCCTGGCACAGGCTGCCCAGAGAGCTTATGGAGTCTCCCTCTCTGGAGACATTCAAGACCAATCAGGCAGGGGCGTTGAATTAGATTATCTTTTGAGGTCCCTTCCAACTCCTGACATTCTGTGATTGTGATTCAAGGCTGGGGGACTACCTTACAGCACCATTTTGCAGAGGGAAAGCTTTATTTTCAAAGATCCAGTTCCAATTCTGACCTAACATCAGTCCCCAAGCATAACCTTTCCCCTGTTAAAAAAAAAAACAAAAAAACCCACAAAAAAACCCCCCAACTACTCACTTGCCTCCTAGAAAGCCCACTCATGCTAACATGAGCTAACAAAGCACCATCATGCAAACAAAGCACCATTTACAGGAGAGTTAAAGGGTGAGAGACATCACATCACACAAAAGGAGCAAAGTAGGAGTTGCTTTGTTCACTGTTTTCTCCATCCCATCAGCTGTTATTGCTGTATCCAAACATCTCCTTAAGCTTTCTTAAGGCCACCACACAAAAGGAAGAACTCTCTTCCAAGCAGAGCTAGAAGAGCTTTAAGGCCCTAGTCAGGAGGGCAAAAGCAAGCCCCCTACAACACAAAGGCTCAGACTCAGACCTTTCCCCACAGGAAAGCTGAGGCTGTGCCACTACTGACAAAGGGAACACACACATTTTCACCCTCCTGGCTCAGCTCCAGGGATAGGTATTTCCAGCTGAGGGACAGCAGCAGAGAGCAGTAGATGGTACCCTTTCCATCTGGTCCTGTAGACAAAGTTATATAGTAGAGGTATTTCTAAACATCTCAGTCTAGGCAGAGGGTTGTGATGGTTAGGACAGTAATAGCTATTACCCTATTTACTTCATCAGGAGTAAGTTCCATAGCTGATCCATAGCTCCTTAATACCTCTTCTCAACCAAGCTACCACAGGACCTACAACTCAGAACCTTCTTTTTCCAGTTAATCAATCAACTGACCAGCCACCCTCCCTTTATCTAAACAGTGGGCTTGCCCCTTACTGATAAGTCACCTGTGCTCTGTAATCAGCAGATCAGTTGCCATTCTTAGTAGTTCTGCTACTCAGGCAATCAGTAATGCCCCCGAGCTTGGTTCCTCTGACCCAGCTGCAGGCTCAATGCCACTGAGCAGACAGCACTTGGCACACTGGCTGTGCATCACCAGGCCAGCAGGAGCCTTTGGAGATGCCTTTCCCTGATTTATACCTGCAAAGGATTCTCTGTATTCAGACCATATTGTTGGTGTTCCAGCCAGCCTCAGTGTCAAAATCTAGTTAATGAACTCCACTTCCAGATCCTGGCAGCTCTTCCCAGGTGCTGACAAGGCTTGCTCCTGCCCCATCAGCTAGCATGGCTGCTCATGTAGTTCACAGCAGAAAAACCCCGTGAACATGCACAAACAACCCCGGGGAAAGCTCAGGTTTCCAGTGGCTAGTAGACAAGAGGGAAGTGCCAGCTTCCATCTTGCTCCACCTCCTTCTCTCTATAAGGGTCTTGCATCCCTGTTCCTAACCATGCAAAAAGCTTCCTGGCACCGACAACTTGGTCTCCCCCCGAGAAAAGAGGGAATTTCAAAGAAGGCAAAAAAAGAAAGACAAAATATGGATGTGACCAGATGTCATGTAGCCTTTTGAGGCTGGCTCCTATGGCCCTTGGGGTGGCTGGAGCTTTCCTTGTAGTACCACCAGGCTCACAGCAGCCCAGTCCTGCTTTGCTCCAGAATGAGTTACATTGGAAACTGCTCAAAGATGTTGTAGAGAGGTGGGGGATGGTCTCTTCCGCCCAGTGACAGGTGACAGGACAAGGGGAAATGCTCTCAAGCTGCTCCAGGGAAGGTTCAAATTGGATGTTGGGAAGAAATTCTTCACTGAAAGAGCTGTTGGGATGTGGCACAGGCTGCCCAGGGACGGGGTTGAGTCCCCACCCCTGGGTGTATTTAACAGATGGGGTGATGAGGTGCTCAGGGATGTGGTTTAGGAGAGGAGAGGGATGGCTGGACTCAATGGTCTTTTCCAACCTGATGATTCTGTGATTCTGTGCCAGAAGGGCTTTATTTTGCAAAGCAGTGAGTTCAGTTATGGAGCTGTACAGACATAGCAGACCCCCCTCTGCCACCTGAGCTACACTCTGCTAAACAGCCACTGCATGTCTCTCCAGAACCAGTGACACTTCACTGTGGGCAAAGTGACTCACGCACCACACCGCAGCCTCTCTTCCATGTCAGATTTCTGACTTGTTTGTGGATTATCTGCCAGAAAGGGTAGAAGCAACTTTCACTTCTCAGAATCCCACGGGACAGGTATGCTCCAGAGCTGGCTACCTTTCAGCACAATGATTCATTTACTCTCAGCCCTATTTTCGGTTTGCGTAAGCTGGATCGACATCAACGGAGCTGCACCAGTTTACCGAGTAGTTTACCAGCCCAAGAGCACAGCTCTGTATTTTCATGGCATGGAAAACCTCAGTCCTGGAGTTTTGAGCAGCCTCTTGATGGTGAAGGTTGTATGAACCTGTGGGTGTTGAGCCCTGTTTTGAAGGAGTGGGATTTGGGGAGGCTGGTTTGCTTTGCATTACTCTGGAGGAGAAATGGGACAGGACACAGTGAATGACAACATGATTACCAGAGGAAATGTCTGGCAAGCAAAACACTTCAGGACTGAAACTGGGAGATGGGGCTAGAGGAATGCTGCAAACAGACCCAAGAGAGGCCCTGATGCAGTCAGGAAGTCCAAGATCAGACCATAATAATCATCACCTCCATGGGACAGACACAGGCTGCCAACAATATCTCATACCAAGAACTGAAATGATTACAGCTCTTCCAGTCAGACAGCCAGAAGAAAATCAGCAAAGCCAGGATGGCCACATCTGACTGTAATACTTCAGTGCCAGTTCTGCACCCAGTGCTGGATGCTCAAGGTGAAGGGGTGTACACAGCCCCCCACCCCATTCATGCCACAGTGATTAAGGTTAAGGGGTCTTACAAGGGCTTACAAGCCTCCTCTTGCCCCAGCCCTGTGTGGAGATTTACTCCTGGGCAAATCCCTCTTCCAAAAACTTACTGCCAAACACCTCAGACCCAAGGTACATGTATGAAGAAGCTTGGAAACTGGTGTGAGAATTAGGCAGAGCCACAGAGTGATGCTGTATGTTAAACACTGTGGTTGTCTACAGGAACATTCACCCAGGGATAGCAGCACTCTTTGCAAAACAGCATAAGCCACCCCATCTCACACAAGGAGAACACGAAACACGGAGATTAAAGGATGCTGCCATGAAAATCACAACAAAACCTGCAAATACCATAGGCACCTTAAGCAAGATTTTGGCAGAATTTGGACACCTTGGTTGAAAACTGCAATCTGGGAGCTCCATACTCCTGTTCAGCTGCTGCCAAGCCCTGGAGGTGCCTGAACTTGCCCACTGCCTCCTGGTTCAGCTCTCAGCCTCTGTAGGTGGCTGTTAACCTGCTCCCAAGCATGCCCAGAACTACTGCAGTCCAAACATCTCCAGCTCACACCTGAGTGCCACCAGGGTCTGGCATCACTGCCCAGGGCTGGCAGTGCTGTCCCCATGCCCTGCAGGGACCTGCCACCAGAAGCACCTTGTGACAGCAGCCTGTAGGTGAAACACAGTGATAAGCACAACCACCTCGCAAGAAATGCCTTTTGCTGCAGCAGCACAAGCGGTCGAGCTCCCCCTGGAAGCACCCAACCCCACATGCTGCCCAGCACAGGTCTGATCCTGTCTGCTCCCCACTCTGTGGGGCACAAGGAGCTCCCCAAGAGCCCCCATCTCTCCATTTTGTCCAGTCATCTCACTGGGAGTGAGACACAGCGAGTCCAAGGGGAGGGCAAGGAATCAGCAGTTCCCACGCAGCAAGCCAGGCCTTGCCCTTCGCCCGAGGCACGTGGCTCAGCCGCCCTGGCGCCTGCCAGGGGATGCCAGTAGTTCAGCAGCTACAGGGCCTTCCTTGGATGGAGGCCAAAACAACCCTTCAGTGGACCACCCAGCATGGCAGAGCCTTCAGTTGCCTTGAAGCCATCCACAGCTGTGAGGACATAGAGCAAGAGCGATGTGTCCCTCCGTCGCAGATGTTTCGCAGTGTCCTGGTAGGAAACAGCAGCCACTGCCCATCCTCCTCCGTACTTCAGAAAGATGCCAGGCCACTCTAGGCTGGGGCCAGCTCTGTGTTTTACCACTTTTTCAGTATAACTGAGGCTTGAGGCAAAGCTTTGTTTCAGGGAAAGCAGTCCCATTGCCCCTCCTGTTGCATAAAAAGGGTAGTTTTGGGCAAGTAACAAAGCCCAGTAAGTGCCTGTGGTAAATGAGTGCAGCCCAGCTGCCCCCGTGCTCCAAGTCTCTGCAGTTTTCTCAAACACAATCAACAGCCTGACTGACCAGCAGCTTATTTACCCACTTCCAAAATTCTTATCCTGACAACTCACAATGCATTATTCACTGTCAGACTGTGATCTTTCCTTTCAGGCACCTGTCAGAATCACAGAAAGATTAATTTTCGCACCAGCCCCTCTCTACAGACTCACTCTTCACTGGAAGACTCTGTGGCCCCTTCAAGCAACTGCTTCACCTGTTCTTCCACTTTTGCATTCACCCCCTCCTATACCTCTAGCTCTGGGGTTGGATACCTCTGCTCCCTCTTGCCCAAGCATCAGTGCTTTTTCAACCTCCCAAGCAGCACTAAAAGATGAGACCAACTAAATCTTTCCCTGCAGCATTGGCCCATGTCAGGCACCTTGGTACCCTGTTCTTTAACCATGTTGAGATGATGCCTCCTGCATCCTTCACATACATGTTGACATGGTTCAGTTCTCACCTTCCATTCACACAGCACTCTAGAGCACACAGTACTTAGAAGGATGAAACATTAAGCTGTCCTCTATCCAAAGTGTGGGAGATGATGAACAAACCCAATAGCAGTCTCTGGGAGGCATCTGAGCTTCACCTCAGCAGATGAAGCAGCTGCACTGCTTCTTCAAAAGATCTCTACCAGACTGAAATAAGCCTTTTCTCTGCATCCTGGAGCCTGGAACCAGCTGTACACAGGGAACTGACACCACCAGAAGATGTAGGGACTCCAAGGTTTGTCTGCAGATGGTGGCTGTAAGCATTTTTGCACAGTGGTGCAGCATGAAATGTCTCTGGAGCTGATACAGTAAAGCTGTTCCCCACAACATAGGCACAGCCATTTCCAAAGACAAAAGGATATAAGCTGCAGCTAGGAAAGCATCTACAGTGAGAACAAATAAAAATTGACAGTTTTTACTCAAATCAGACCTCTGCCCTCTCTGCAGCAGCAGCCAGGAAAGTCTTTTTGACCACCTTTCACTGCCTGAGGAAGTCTCTTTTCTCCCTCCCATGAATGTTCTGTGTGTGATTCAGCAGTCATCCACAAAAAGCAATTTGGAAGATGAATGAGTTCACTAGGACAGCCAGAAGAAAAGAGAAGAGCATTTCCTTGGGGACATTTCAGTAAGTGCTTGGATGACACAAATCCTCTCTCCATTCCTTAAACACATCCCAGGTGCCAGAGTTGCTTCAGCTCTTGTTCCCTTCTCTCTAGTAAACACCTGAGAAGCTGGAACAGACAAAACCAAGTAGTAAACAAAATCAAGTATTTGTATATGGCTCAGTAGCTTCACTCTAAAAGGAAAATGCCTGGCACAATCAACACAACAAAATCATACTGCCCAGCATGGTGAAAGTGTCAACCAGTACAAGTACCTTTTCCTATTGTGAGATTTACCTTATAACTCCTTTCCAGAAACAAATATAAAGCAGGAAGAGTTCTTGCTCCCAAACCTGGAACTCTCTGAGTGTTACGCTACCAGAGACTTAAGTGTTCAATTTATACTAAGGATTTGTAAAGAAACTCCAGAAGTTCCTATAATCCCAGCATTGCAACACATCCCACATCTGCTGGCCTTCAAACATTGCTCCAGCCACAGCTTCCCAGCCTGCTGTGCTGCTCATAACCCCCCCAAGAAAGCAGCTGAGTCTTCTTAGAGCTTTACTTCTCGTGTATTTATGAACTTGAATCGATTCGACCGGTTCCAGCTGCTGGCTGACACAGCAGAAAGGACAGAGCTAGACCAGCCCACACTTCTCCCTCCCTGCTGGCAAGTCTATTTGTGGCCCTGCGCAGTGCCGGAAATAAACTGCTTTTCTTGGAGAGAGCCACCGGCAACCGTCGGGCTCTATCCAGAAGGCACAGCAGCCTCAAAGAGTAATTTTAACTCAGATGTCAAAGTTCTCACCAAGGGGTTTTTAGAGGCTGGAAATGATCCTGGGAGTGGTGGTGAGGGGAGAAAGAGGAGGAACATAAAAAAATCAGATTTGTGGCTCCTCCTCACGCTTGCAAAGCAGTCCTTTGGGGTCACAGAATCCCTTGTGTTGGAAGAGACCTTTAAGATCATCAAGTCATCCTGCTCCCTTCTATCACATTGCTTCTTGTAGCTGGATGATCCCATGCTCGCCAGTGCAGCACTGAGAATTTTAAATGACTTACTAGTATTTGCATACACGTGCCAGATGCTTGCTTTCTTAACAAACAAATGAACAGAAACCTCAAACACCCTCTAAAAGATGGTTGTTGTTTTTCCCCTACAGTCAAATCCAGAGTGTTTGCTTATGAAGGACAGTAGAAGAAGGTACCCCCCCTCCTCCACAAAAACCAACTTAATGGACATTTCTCCTCCCTTCCCTGTTGCTTCCCCTGCCACACAGGTCATGCAGACTTTGGGGAAGGATGGAGGTACTGAGAGATGTCACAGATGGCTCCTCCTGCAGCACCTAAGAAGAGGGGAATTTGGAGGACCTCAGCTGCACAGGTCTTCTGTTGGACTCTGCATTAATACAGCCTCTGATGGGTGTTCATCAGAGCATATGCTCATGCAGGAACCCCCAGCTGAAAAAGGCAGTACCTGAAGTCACCAGAGAGAGGTTTTTTCAATAATTTATGGCTGAAGCTTCCCAAGGTACTCAGGGACTTTTGTTAATTTTGCAGCAAACTATTGTTCTTCCAATATTTCACTCAATTCACCAGAGAATTAAGCACTCAATTCACCAGAGAATTAAGCACTGGCAACCCTCAACTTTGCTACACAGTTCATTTTTTTTCATGCCATTAAAATTGCAGTGTTATACAAGGGGTACCTGAGACAAATGACAGGTGCAAACAAATGGGCTATAAGAGAGTTGTGAGTCAAAAAGTTCAGATCCAAACTCGCAGGGGAGGAGATACCAGCGAGAAGAAGTGTCAGTGTTTTCTCCACAAGCTTGCTTCCATGTGTCAGTTCTCACAGAGGAAATGCCCAGTGCTCCATGTACACACTGCATCTTTTAGTAGGGAACTATACATACACACTGAACTGATTCCACATCAGCAATCACCATGAAATTTTAAATAAAAAAAAAAAAAGTGAAGTGTATATTCCCTTTATGTCTTGTCCAAAGGCATCAGCTACTGAAAGCAAGAGGGATTCAGGCGAGTGCTCCACAAGATGTGACTGGAATATGTTTCTTCTGAAGTCCTCTAATCAGAAGTAGTAATGTATTCCCTCTTTTCCCCTAAGACTTGGAAATCACATTTTAGAGCCTGCCACGGGACTGTGAGGATCAGCATTTCAAGTAGCAATTCAGTCTTTATCAACATTCAACAGCATTGTAAGTCAGGAATAATTAATGTGATATTAACATAGAGTTATCAAGAAAGGTAAGGCTGTAAACGTCGAACATCAGATTCATTTAGTACTTGCTGTGGTAACGCAGTCAGCATGAAGTCATGGAACATAAATGTCAGCTTCAGTGGCTTGTCTCAGGGCAGTTGAGGCATTCAGAGATACACCCCTCTGCACGTGCCTTCCTCAAGCTCTCCAGAGCTCCTCAGTGCTCTCTTTGGAAGGTCATCTTGGAAAGTTGCCTCATGGAACTGAGTTGAAACAAAAAAAAAAACCCAAAGAAATATTTCTGTAACCCCCAAACACCTTGTTGTGATACATATTGGATGCATATATCATCACTCATGGGCTACACTGTACAGATAGATGGATCTGTCGTGTATATAGGACACAGAGAAATGACAGATAAGAGTATATAGAGCTATATTCTTGCATTTATACACATATATTTATGTGAAAGAGTACATAGAAATGAAATTCATACATTCATTCAATAGAACAGGGCGATACATTGTGGCTTTTTCAGAAACTGTTTCTTGACTGTCAGCAGATGCACCAATGTAATGTGCACTGTGCTTAGCTACACCTATACACACACAGAAAATACAAACAATGGGTATGAATTCTGACAAAGGTTTTGACTTGCAGCACAGCAAGGTAGCTAAGCTGCTTTTCTTTAACATCTGGAAAGGATTTACTGTCTTTAAGGGCAACTGGGTATCAGTTCAGCTGGTTTTGGGCCCAATTCCTGCATTTCTGTTCATCTCCAGGGCTCCTCTAGTACAGCCAAAAGGAAAAGGAGCCTGGATGAGGGTTTGGATGAGGAGAGCTGTGGAGTAAATGTCTGGTGGGATTTTCAAACGTGCCAAAGCAGCTACCTTCAACTGACATTAGCACGAGTGAAATGCCCAGGCACGCTGGAAAAATCCATGTAGCTACTCAAGTCTCACTTGTAACAGCATGGCGCATGTGACAGAGTGCCTGCAGCCAAGATCCCACTGAATTTCAGTGGAACTGTGACACCTGGGTCTAGGAAGTTCCAACAAATCCTCGCACCAGTAAGTACTGGCAGTACTGCAGGACTGGAGCACTGGACTGTACCTGTGCCACAGCCTGGTTGCTCTGGTAGAACTCACTTAGAAGAGAGCTCCTTCTCCACCTCTGCTTTGCCCTGGTGAGACCACACCTGGAATATTGTGCCCAGTTCTGGGCCCCTCAGTTCCAGTTTCAACTCCTTGAAAGAGTCCAGCGCAGGGCCACCAAGATGATGAAGGGAGTGCAACACCTTCCTCATGAGGACAGGCTGAGGGAGCTGGGGCTCTTTAGCTTGGAGAAGAGGAGACTGAGGGGTGACCTTATTAACATTTATAAATATGTAAAGGGTGAGTGTCAGGAGGATGGAGCCAGGCTCTTCTCAGGAATGGCCAGTGATAGGACAAGGGGCAACAGGTCCAAGCTGAAACAGAAGAGGTTCCATGTGAATGTAAGGAAAAACTATTTCCCTGTGATGGTGACTGACCCCTGGGCCAGGCTGCCCAGAGAGGCTGTGGAGTCTCCTCCTTTGGAGACATTCAAGACCAATCTGGATGTGTTCCTGTGTGATTTAATTGAGGTGATCCTGCTCAGGCAGGGGGCTGGACTGGATGATCTTCTTAGGGCCCTTCCACCTCCTAACATCCTGTCATTCCATGATTCTCCCTAGCTGCCACGATTGCACCAAAACTGGGGTACAAAGAACAGGGAACAACAAACATGCTTATAGAAGCAACAAACCTTTGCTCTGCAAGATAAGCCCCAAGGGCCAGATTCTGCACCATTAATAACAGAGCTGATGAAAGCAACGTGCAGGGGAGCAGGTGAAGGATCAAGACTTGGCTCAGGACAAAAGTCACCTCTAACACCATCCTAACATCCTGAAGCAGTGGTGAGGGGATCTACCATAATCTCATGCCTCTGTATAGGCTTGAACTGTGTCAAACAATTTGTGCCAAACAAATCTTGAATGAACACATCTGACTTTAAAACAAAGAAGAGATTTTCCTACAAAAAATATTATATTAATGATCTGCTGCCAAAAATTAAGGCTAGGTGTGCAGTTCCAACACACTGCCTTTTTGTGGGGAACTTGCAAAGCATTTCCATTGCAAGGGAGACCCATCTGTGAGAGGTTTCCTCAGGAGCAGGCAGGCCAGCATGCTGCAGCTCCTGCTGAACCCAAGTCCCACATGTGGGTTATTGGTGGGTGCCATGCTTGTTTGACTGTGAACAGACCAAATGCTATAGAAAAATGTAAATATTTTTATGGCCTGGCTTGCTTAAAAGCCTAGGAAGATGGCTGGCTAACTGGAAAAGAATGCTGTGCACACACAGCAGAAAAAGCTTAATGGAAGACAGAACCCAGAGGTATTCTTTAACCGAGGGGTGGAGTGCTTTGCACTGTTAAACAGTGGTTGTTTCCTACACCACAACGAGAGCATTAAAGTCTAGATAACACAATTAATAATGAACTATCCAACACCATCAGCAATGACCTCACCCTCCTCGTGCCCGGAATACAGGCTGGCTTTACACAGCTATTCACTGGTGTCACCTTGCTTTTGAGAAACCGGCCAAGTTCCCATCACGCCGTGCCGGTGGAGGATTCCAGCAGACAGAGCTGGGCTCCTCCCAGAGGTGTGCAAGGGAAGGGCACGGGGCGAACGTGAGCACGTCAGGAGATGGGAAAATGCACTTAGACATTAGGAAAAGTGTTTGCACCATATGGGTGGTCAAACATTGGAGTGGGGTGCAGAGAGGTGGTGGGACCCCTCCTCTTGACAATATTCAAACATCAACTAAACGTGGCACTGAGCAACTTCATCCAGTTTGACCTGTGTTGAGCAGGGGTTGGCACAGGGACATTCAAGGACGTCTGCCAGCCTCTGTTATGATGTCCTTCTTTGGTTAACCCAAAAGGGCTTTTTGAACAAGATATTTGTCACTCTCCTTTCTTGCCTGCCTCCTGTATCAGTATATCCACACTGTCTGGTTGTCACAGGTACTGGCTGACTGGTCCTCCAGCCAAACAACACCTAGGGAATACAGGACTATGCCTAGGAATTGGGGCTTGAATTGGGGCACAAAATACTTTAAAGACAATCTTCATCTAGTCGATTCTAGAAGTTCACAGAATAGACTGAAATTTTATGGTTGCAAAACAAAGACCAGGGGACAGTGACAGTTCAGATCCTTGGCACCAAAGCTGCAAAATCTGGGCCACAGAAAAGGAAGCTGCTCTACAGCCACTATTAGGGTTGTCTTTGCCAGCACTGAGCCAAGGGAGTCACTCCAGCTCTGATGGATCACCTCTTCTTGCCCTGTACAGCCTTCACAGACAAAATCTTCCACCCTGCACACACTCCAGCCTCTAACAGCTGAGTCCTGAGGGGGACATAGAAGGAAATATAGTAGACTTAGCTCCAAGGCAGCTTGCTTTCTACCCTCCCAGTCCCAAGCAGATACACACACTGGAGAGCCACAGTTTGATGTCAGGCTGTAAAGCAAATCAGCAGTACTGCCTAAAAATCACCCCTTACAGCCCAATGTGCCCAGCCTGGTCGTGCAAGGTGCTCCTGCTGACCTCCACTCACCTGGGGAATATGAAGGCTTGAATACCCATTTAACAACCAAAAAACACCCTTCGTAAAACAAAGTAAATGAAAATCCTGAGCTGTTTTCCCAGGGTATCACTACTGAGAGTCTCCAGTAACTGCAAGCTACTCCTCTCGGCTACTCCTCTCTCAGCACAACTCTTTCAAAGACCCTCTCTGGTGAGAAGCACAGCCCCCAGCTGTCAGCTACCAGGACAGCAGAAGAACCATTTCTTGCCAAACCTGCTCTGGCAGCGAGATCACAGATGTCCAGCACCACCATCAACTGACAAAAAAAAATATATCAAAGGCAGCCTTGATCTCGCTGGACCTGCTCTGCCCTTCGACACAACATTCAAATAAACTCTGAAAGTTGTAACTTATGTTCATGTTACACCTCCTTGTCTGTTCAGATGTTACCACCCCACCTAGCAGAGTCTCTGGTGTAAGGATTACCCATTCGACTCCCATGGCTACATCTGAGAGCACTGATGCGCCGCAGCGAGGGTAAGCAAGATACATGAGGCATGAAAGCTTTTGGAAGAGAGCCTAGACTCAACACTGATGAAGAGGTGAAAGAGGTAAGCCCTGCACAGAGCTTGGCATCATCTTAATGCACTTAATTTCTTTAGATACTTGTACTTAATTGTATCTTCTCATATCTTAAGTACGTACCAAGTTCAAGTTTAACCTGGGGGAAAAAGGAAAGGCTCGTGTGGATGGATAAAATCTCATCTAAAATATTAAACTAATTTTTACAGCTAAACAGTAGAAAAGTTGTTTCTTCACATAGAAATGCAATAATTATGTTAAATGCAAGATTATTTCCTCCCACTTAACAAGTCCCTCATCTTGTCTATATATTTGGAAAAAAACCCAAGTAGACGGGGTTTAGCTGGGTCAGGCTGAAAGCACAATCATTTTGAGGCCCATGCCAGCTAATTTGAATTGCTGGGTGCAAGGTCTCTGGCTGCAGGGGGACAGCCACCCAGCCCCAACACCTGCAGTCACTGGGAGACCCATCCCCAAAACTGCTGCTGGACATTTTTCCCTTGACTGTGGGGCTCCTCAACAGAGGGCCCTAGAGGTGTCTCCTTGCCTTTCTCCCTCGCTCCTCAGCAGCACCAAGCTCTCCTTCACCTGGGACCTTCTCTACCCCAAGGCACCAAAGGATGCTGATCTCTTCCCCTTCATTACCATCAGCAACCTCTTCACTCGGGGACTAGGCTTTGAATTTGTCTGGCTCCTAGGTGCTTTGTGAGAGTCTGTGCATGTGTCTGAATTCAAAGAGGCTTGTGAGAGCTGAATGCAGCTGTAACAACCAGCCAGCAACCTGTGAAGGGGCCCATGGTCATGTAGTTGTATGACTGGGGATCGTTTCCCTTGGGCTTTTTACGTGGCCTCACTCCCCTTTTTCCTGCTATTTCTGGCTTCAGTTACAGCCATATGTGAACAATGCACCCTGTGTGCATGTTTCCCATTTAGAGCACAGGCCTGTAAGATTTTTAATACAAAATTCATGAGGGTTCTGGCTTGGACTGAGACTGTTCCCTCACATTCTGAAGAAGGGTGGACTGGCTGAAGGTGTTTATGGAGGGCAAGGTGGGAGCCAACAGGCAGAGTGAAGGCTCTTAGGTCACTGGCAGATCCAGCACCCACCACTGCATCCCATGAGAAGCAATAAGGAAATTCCATCATCCCTTCCTCAGCCACCATTAGCCCCAGAAAACCATTGCCATTTCTGGAAGTGACATCTTCTGGGATAAGCAGTGTATAGATGAGGAAGGGAGTGGAACACCTTCCTTATGAGGACAGGCTGAGGGAGCTGGGGCTCTTTAGCTTGGAGGAGAC
>VXBZ01000528.1:37907-60336 GCA_013399135.1 Heliornis fulica
GCAGGGGGTTGGACTGGATGATCTTCTGAGGTCCCTTCCAGCTCCTAACATCCTGTCATTCTGCGGTTCTGTGATTTGGTCAGAAGCAACCAAACACCACTCTAATGTTTGAGCCAAATCTTTTTGTAACCTTTTCTTTCCCCATAAAATTGCAAATACTACTACTAGAAACATAGGAGAACCGGAAAAAATTGGCATTTTGGTTAAACTGAACAATATAGAAAACCATCACCTGATGATTTTATAATAGAAAAGTATTTTATAATAGAAAAGTATTTTAAAAGAGAATTCTAATGAAAAGCAACACTTAATTTAGAAGCATCACGCAGTCCAGTTTGTCATCATTCAAAGACCTTATGTGATGTTCCAAAAGCTCAGTGGACACAATATCCTATCCAAATTCCGATTCCTTACTCCAATAGAGTTTCAATTAGAGAAGACAATATAAACTTCCTATCCTGAAAACTGCTACCACATGCAATTAAAACAGTAGGGGAACAACTCAGTGCTGTACTATCCATCTGATCAGCAAAGGCAGCGTGCAAGTCTCCCTCATAGTGATGTACATTATGAAATGAAAGACTACTATGATTGAGTTTATATATATATATTACAAGATGATGTAAACTCTACTTCAAGTGGTGACAAAACACACTTAAATCAGATCACCAAGGATTCTTTACCGAGTTCTTGTTAGAGTGCAAGCACAAAGAAATATTTTGGGGCTCCCTAGAAAGCCTAGATATGTTTTCTTCAAGTGTGAAGCACACAAGACAAGTGCAGAAATCCAAAGGGCTCCCAGACACTGCTTTATAGAGTCATTATGGGGAAAGGTAATAAAGTAATTGTAAATCTATAGGTTTATATAGGTTTATAGGTTGCTGCTCCCTGCTAGCAGCAGCTCAAGGATCCTGAGCTTGATCCCTGTTTTGGAATGCTTTTTGCCACAATTCCCTCAGCTGCTAAAGCAAGTCAGCACTAAGTGATGTTTAAATGGCATTTAGGCAACACCTGACAGCACAGGTCTCCTGGCACCTGGTGGGACATGCCTGCTGTGCTCTCTCCCTCAGAAGACACACATGATCGTGGCTCCCATCTGCTTCCCTGATCTCAGCCATGCTGGCACTAGAGTGATGATTTTCACTGACTTTGCCAGCACCAACCGAGGTGGGAAGGGGTTGCTGTGCACCAGCAATGCCAGGGCCAAATCCTGCCCTGCTCACAGAGGTGTGGAAGGCTCCCAGACAGTGACAAGCCCCTTTCTGTGTGAGGTCTCAAATCACCTCCTGGACCATTTCTTTCACTAGGTCACTTTAGTGACTACAATCCCTCTATGTATGAAGCCTGTACCTCCCTTGGCTACCTGGAAACATTGCATAGCTCAGCTGCACTGTCTGCAGTGACTAAACTCATGGAAGGCTCCTCAAGAAAATTAGGAAAGAGAAAAGGTTATCCAGCTATTTCCTGAATCCTTTGAGCTCTGAGTGTAGAGAGGATTTGGGGTGGAAGCTGAGGGGCTGCATGATTCTGAGCTTGGAGTTGCATCAGGCAGAACATTCTCAGCACTATGAGATACCAAAGGCGTACTGAGAGAGGCCAGAAATAGGTCTCATTTTTTCTTCTTTTTTTTTTTCTTTTTTTTATGTAAAAGGTTTTTCTTCAGTTCAGCCATTTCGTTTTCTCTCATGTCAAATTGCTGAAGCAGTTTTTAGATTTTTTTTACTTATTTTATTTCTCGCTACCAGTTCCTGGGAACCACAAAGAGCGAGGCGGCCCACAGCTCTCAGAAGAATGACATTTCACTTGGCATATTGATTACCAATACTGCCACTGCACTCCACATGCAAAAACAGGTTTCTGAGAATGCTGGGACTCTTAAATAAATCACTGTAGCTCAGCAGACTTACATTTTCTAGCAACACTTGAAAAAATCCATGCAAAAGTTCTTCCTTATTCCCCTTCTGCTTTTCTCTTCCACGGATTCAAATGTTAACATTAGAATTTAAAACCTCCACAAAACACATCACCATGTGTTTTGCTGCTCACTCAAATGAGTTTTTTAACCATACACTGGCAGTAGAATATTCAGTCATTATTCAAGCTTTACAAAAGGATAGGGAAGATGCTTTCTTTCTTTCATTTCTACATAAATATTTTTGCTTAAGACAGGCCAACAGCTTGAACAACAGATGATGACGCATAAAATTATGTAAGTATGTGTAGCTCATAGCCATTAACTGTAGAGGCAGACCAAAAACGAGAGAGCATGAGTGTGCATATGTGCACAGGCAACATAGTAAAAAATTTCATTGCAGAAGCAAAGTCTAGTGGCCTAGTACCTGGAGGTCGCCAAAGTGAGGTCACCTGTGCAAACATGAATTGTCCTCCTTGCATATTTCATAATCCTGTGCCATATTTTCCATTCCAGATGATTCTATGCTTAGCAGAGGTGGCACTAACTGGAAAGTTATTCAATATTTGATCCTCATCACTCAGTCTGCTTGTGCCTTACTTAGTGTGCATGGTTCCAGCACTTGTCTGAACACAGAACTATTCGTATTGCATACAGCCCTCTGTGAGATGCCTATCCTATAGATCCCAACTGTAAATTTTAATGACTGCAAACATACACCTCCATGGTGAAACAAAGGAATGGTATTTTCTATTTGGAGATGTGGAAGTAGTCATAAAGATGGCTAGAAATGCCCTTTGATTTCAGCACCTAATCGGGGATTTTTACAGACTGACTCTTCAGAGGCAACTAAATCCAGTAACGCTTCCTGGTGCCAGGGAGGGGAGGATCCTTTGCCTGGTAAGGACGTGGCTATTTCCTCTAGTAGCTGATACCATCAATGCCCACAGATGGTCACCTCAGCCTGGGCTGCACCCAGCTCCCCTACTATCACTTCATACTGCACATGCACTGCTATTGCACCCCAGGCTCTGCCTTGCCTGCCCCTTCATTAACGGGTGAAATCCACAACGCTAATCCCAGTCCCCAAAGCCGCTAACGCACTGGAGTCAATTAGCTCCGCAGCTGCCTTGCCCCACTGTGACACACTTGGAAAACGTTTGCCAGTCCCTATCACAGATTTCCTGGGAGCAGGAGAATAAGCTACTTTGCCTTCAGCCCTGACTTCAGCTGAACCAGATTGCCTTTAGAGAGCCCTGGAAGAGCTGGCTCATCTCCAAATGCTACTGAAATCAGGAGTCGCATTTTTTCCTCCCACCCCCACCCCACCCCCCGACGTGAATTTTGAGTCATGCCCCAACGTGGCTCTACATTTTCCCTCTGTCATAAAGTCCAATTTCTTACTAAGGCATTTTAGGTAGGAGTTCAGTTAGGACAGAGCAGGCTGTGCTATTCCCGAGTTGGCAGGAAACAACAGTCCCTAGACATTAACATGATGGACATGTCGACACGGAGAAACGTATGGTACCAATTAAGACAGTATCAACAATTATGCAGAACACAGTTGAGTGAATTAATTTGTTGCCTGGAGTAAAGGCTGCCAGTACAAAGCTGGCTGTCAAGAGACACACTTTCATCTTGCGTGCTGCCTCGTGCCAAATACTATGAAGCTCATGTAACACGAAGGATGATCATTGGGTTTTCTTTTTCCACCAGAAATCTTGGATCAGGGAAGCAGCAAACAATATCTCTACCTGCTGCCTCCCTTCTTCTCTGGGGAAAAAAAAACAAACATCCAAACAAAACAAAACAAACCCAAACCCAACAGAAACTATAAACAACTTGGAAAAAAAAAAATCCTGAAACTACTATTATTCCCCAAAAAAGAGAAATAAGAACTACAACATAACTGAAAAAGGATGGTTCTTTTCTTTCTCAAAAAGGTTTTTTCTTCTTTTTTTTCTCTGAAAGGCTGACACAAATTATAACTTATTTGTCAAACACACTTTTTCCTGGTTCTCTAAGCAGAGGGAAAAGAATGGTTAAGTCATATGTGTAACTGCATTCCAACTTGCTATTTTTACAGTGGCCAGAAGGATACGTACACACTCTCTGTCTCTTGCTTCCTACCCGCTGTTTGCCAAGGAAGGTGCAAGATTACATCTGGTAAGCGTGGCTAAGTTCTCCTGCCTTGCCAAGTACCCTCCAGAGACATGGTAAAATACCTCAATTCTAGAGGGGCTGAACAAGCAGCTAATTTTCTCTGAAAACCTTATATTTGCAAATTGCCACATAGGTCTATGGCTGTCAGTATTAAACAGCAAAATAATACAAAACAGAACTTGTAAATGATCACTCGCTGCATTAATAAGCGGCAGCATTTGAATTCCTGCTGAAGTTTTGTACCAGCTGTGCTTTGTCCCAAAATCCAATTTAAAAAAAAAAATCTGCTTATGCTTGTTCCTACAATATGAGGAATATTGAACTACCCTTCATAAACTCTGCTGTGACTTACAGAGCATATGGTCCCACATCAGGCTCTCATTTCTCCAGATTTAGCCTTGTTACAACAACAGCACGCCTACCTGAGATATAAATTACCCTGAGGCTTGGAGTAATGCCACCCCGAGCAAGGAAACTACTCATAGTACTGCACTCCTTAATTTAACACAGGCAAAAGTCCCCTGCCCACTTGCAACACAGCACAAGCTGATTGATGGACAAATCGAGTTTTAATCCAGCATTCCCAGTATACATGTTGTTCTATGAGCAGCAGAGGTGTGAAATCTGGTTTTCTGGAGGTTTATATCCTATATGCATACTCACCCAGCCATTACATTTCCAGAATACTTGCAAGTGGACAATATTCCCATCACAAAACCTTCCAGCTCCTGCCTGTTATCTGTATTCCTACTACTATTCTTTGGGTACAGAAGCTACAAGTTGCAGGGTCCCAGAAACTACCTCCTCCTCAGACTAGACACAGGGCTGTCTGTTCTCAGGGACCACAGTCCTATGGGCCTCTCCTACTCTGACACTGATTTTCAGGAAAAAAAAATATTTTACAGAGCTTTTCTGCTGGCTGAATTTGACCAAAGCTGGTCAACACTTACCAATGCTTTTCAGGGTAAAGAATGGATGAACAGTACAAGAAATCAGCCCAACACAATTAATATCTGCACTCCTACCTGCTATGTGTGAGTGCAAAGGGGAACCCAGCAAACTGTTCACCAGTTGCTGAGTATAAAGTCCGAAGGTGTTTCACTCTAATTAGCAATTATTTGTTGATATTGCAGAGGTAACAGAGGGCACTTCACAGGATACTGAGCCTTCAGAGAGGCACTTCATGCTTCCCACCAGTGTCTCAACCACTGCACAAAGGAATGGGAAGGGATCTTCAAAGCTACCTTCAAAAGCTTGACTGAACTCTTGACATATTTCTGGGCCCGAGTGTCTTTGCCTTTTTTTTTTTTAATTTAGGGGCCATTTTTCTTCAAGAACCCTGTGCTCAGGGATTTGCATAGACCCAATATTCTCCATACAAAAAGATAAAATCTCAACAGGCACTTCCTGGAAATTCTTTCTGCAGCCAGTAACCCTCTGCCCACTGCCAGGCACACCATCTTCCTGGTAAATACCAGCCTATATCTATGCTGGGTGGGTGACTGCCTCCTTGCACGGCCAGAGGGGCAGTTCTCCAAGCACATAGGTGCAGGCTCCCCTTCTGTTGGTCTCCCCCAGGGAAGGACACAGCAGTTCCTCATGCCCATATAGTTCACTCAAAGCACACAGATGCCTCCTGCCCTCCAGCCCACGGCCACTGCTCCCAAACTGTGCTGCCCCAAGGCTGCTTCTTATCTGCTATTTCCAGATGCATCTGAGGCAGCCTAAGGGGCAAAGGGGATTAGCGGTAATACCAAGGAGAACCGAGGAAGGTCAAAGCAGGGCAGGAAAAATTGTAGCCATTCAGACATGCCCAAATATTTGTTTTTCTTCAATTAAACTTCTGAACATCTACATCATTAAGAATTTTGATGAGGAAAAAAAAGGATTCCCTTTGTTTTTTTCCTTCTGATAGCAACTACAATTAAACATTTCCTCCCAAACATCTTTTAACTAACACCTTTTTTTCTTGTACCGTTTTCTTTCTCTTTTACTATTTTTCAGCTTTCCCACTGTGAAATGTTTTCAGAAATAGCAAGGTAATAAAACATCCACAAAACAAAAAGATGAGTCAGGAAAAATAGCTGTAAGGCTTCATTTAGCCTTTTAGACTTAGTAGCACAAGGAAAGAAGAAGAATAGCAAGCAAGTTCTAAAATATCTACATATCACCTCCCTTAAAGAAACTCTGAAGTTTTTCTTTGAAGAAGTACTTTTGAATACATGGAGATGGCCACCTTCCAAAAGACAAGTCAGGTTTTAGCAAAACCTCTTTTTTTTTTTCTGCAGGAAACATTTCAGTGCAGAAAAAGAACCCCAAAAAGCCAGTTCATTGTAATTAAGTTTAGTCATCATCATCTCATGATTGGTGATTAAGAGGAGCATGATGCCATATAGACTGCTGCTCTAACAATTCAGGGTAGAGAGAAGCTTCAGGTGACCTTGGGTGATCAGAGAAGATCTAGGACAGTGTGTGGTGCAGCAGCAAGGGCAGTTATTCTCCAGCACTGCTGGGAAGGCCATGTGCTTCTCACATGAGGAAGAGGAGGGTAGAGCCCACATGGAACCTATGCCATTTGGGGGACTGGGAATAAGAGACAGTAAACAATCTGGCTCCAGCCTGCCATTCAAATATACCAAAACATTGTTTGAACACTGAAGTACTTGAAAATTAAATGTTTTCTTCATGAGGACTGAAGAGTATGAACTCAAAAGCAAGTGCAATCCTCATGCAAAGCTTCCCCAAGGGCACCTGCTGAGATATCCCATCCTAGCCTGCTCTGAGGATGTGTCCTTAAGATGGGAGATCCCTGGGCAGGCCCCTACTGGTTTCTGTGTTCAGGTCATCATGACAGAAAAGTTTGCACTGGGAAGGTCTGCTGGTTCTCCTCTACTAGCAATGAGAATGAGATTAATGGGATTTCTTCCTGACAGTCAAACTGCCTTTTCTCCCCTGAAAACACAGAGCTTGCTGGAGGAAAAGCAGAGCTACATTGTATCCACAGCTACACATATCTAGTGGGAAACCACCATCCATACAGGAGCCTTTCCGAGGGGCAGAGAGCATTAGGTCCACGCTGGGTCCTCAGAACAGTTCTCTCCCACATCCTCCCCTCTGGGAGCACTCACATCCTCTGACTGCACTTGCCAAGTCAAAATCTGCAAATACATGGCGCTCTCTAGTGTCTTTGCTCTGCTGAGGAGAAACACAAGTATCCCAAGGCACTGACATCATTCTAGACAGTATGGTATGAACATCCAGGTGGAGAGATTAGGGAGACCTTGCTAGTCTGTTTGACTGGACCTTCTAGGGGAAGCCACTCCAGCTATCTCGCTGTGGCCCTCCACCAGCAATGCAATGCCACCCAGAGAACTCCTATAAACAAAGACAGATTTTTAAGCCATGCTCCTGATGAAGAGAACCATTCCAGGAAAGTTTCTGATCTTGGATTAGGTCTCTGGAGAACCTAAGCATGCTCCTGTCAGCCCCCAAACTGGCCATCAGCAATGTGTAACACAGGTGGTAAGTTCAGGGATGCAGAAATCCTCACAGAGGAGCTGGCTCAGAGATGGCACCAGGGAGAGCTTGTCAAGCCACAGCACGAGTGGCACAAGGGCAGGCAAAGGGTGGCTCCTTTGGGATGTGCAGTACTAGTAGTCATGCAGAACAGAGTAACTCTGGCCAAACAGCAGGGTTGGGACAAGTCTCAATAGAGAGACCAGTTCTGCCCTTACATCTTGCTTCTTCCCATCACTTCACTGTGGTAGGGGTGAGGGCAGAGCACATTTCTGCTGCTGAAAGTGAGCACAATCCAAAAATGGCAGCTGCTTTGATTTGCTCTTAAATGGCTTGCTAGTCCCTTTATTGCTACATTGTCTATTCTGTTATGGTGCCTCTCTCTCCTCTGCTTCTCTGAGGCCGACAGTTTATGACAGAAACACAGCACTTCCCACAGACTCATAGCCTCAGGTCCAACTGCATTTGCCTAAATGACAACACCGATGTGGCAATCCGCTGCAGAACATATGAGATTCCCCCTCTCCCCCTCTTTCTCTCTCTCTCTTTCCTTTAATATACATTTCCCATTAAATCAGCATCTAAAGTGAGAAGGCTTCTCTAATGTCTAGGAGAAGATATTTTCTTTGAGTGTGCAACCCTGGCTGGTGACGGGGGAAACACGTTCGCACCGTGTAATTGATTTGATGTATGCCATGTTTTGGAGGGATAAACACCACCCCATGGACTCCTTGCATTCCAGTGACTCCAGCCTAAGCTCCTTGTTAAAGCACGTTGGGAGATCATCAAAGACACTGAGTAGTTTTGACATGAAGATAAATGCTCTTATCTTCAGCTTCCAACTTCCCTGAATAAGCAGTCTTGACAGTTCCTGCTATTTAAACTGCTCTTCAGCTGGGGACTGGAGTAGGAGAAACTGTTTTAACCCACCTTATTTCAGCAAATTTCTCTGATGGGAGAATAAGATGGGCTTGTCACCACACCAGATGACTTCCACTGGGGGACATCACCACAATTCACAGGAAATAAAATAAGGCCCTGTGCAGGCAACTCAGTTAAGCACCTGAATAAACCTGCAGTTTAAGCTTCTCTGTTGCTTTATGGGCTTAGCATGTCCCAGCTACACATGCATTTCCAGAAACTATTGCAATACACCAGCAGAACTACACACTGAAATAGTGCTGTGCTGCTGAGGAACTTTATTTTAAAGCCAGGCAAATGCTAAAACATAAATAAGAATCTTTTAGGAGAACAGTGCAAGACCCAGAGAGAAAACTTGGTCCTCCGGGTCCACCACCTCTTGCTGTAGCCACCTGTCCTACTATGCAGCTCAGTTTCTCATCACAGAATACAGGAATGAATATCCTTCTTTTGTGCTCTTCTCTCTCCTGTCCTGCTGAGAAGGGGCATGAAGTGGCTTTGGTTGGCACCTGGCCTGCAGCCAGGGTCAACCCACCAAAATATTTAAGAAAAAACCCAAGAGGAAATAATATAAAATGCATCAAGCTTATCAGGAGAGAAATGCATAGAGAAACAGCAGGTCTCTAATGGACCCAAGAAGCAGAGGGAGCAGTCAAATAGGGAGGTTGCAACCAAGCCAAACAAAGTCTTTGTAGAAGGTATTCACAGTTGGCTATGATTTTGGTTAGAAAAATGCGAAGAAATAGCTGTTCTGGAAGTCATATCTGTGCTGACACACTACCCAACATGCAGGCATAAAATAAATGAGAAGCACTGAAAAAACTCAAGGAATCTTAGTGAAATGAATCAGCTAGACTGACAGCAGCTTTCTAAATGCACTGGCTAACAAAGTAACCTAGTTCCTGACAAGAATATAGAATTCATCTTCACATTGTTGTCACTGCAGAAGGACCTGAATTATATCTGCCCTTCAGAGGAGGGCAAAGATCATTATGATATGAACCCAACAATTAGAAAATATTCAATAAAGGAAAAACAGATGAGAAAAATCATGGAAAATCGGGGAAGTTACTCTGAATTTCTAAAGGAGGAATCCAGTTTTTATACTGGCCAGAGCATTCTGTAAGAACCTTTGAACGCTGGCAACAAACCATTTCCTGCACAGGTCAAGCCTATGTTTATTCCCAGTTCCTAGAGTGGTAGGATTGGAAAGGCACAGGATTGTTTGAAAGAATACTTTTAAATAATTTCTGCTAAAAGTATCAGACAGAAGATAAACTGGTTCATTAGACTGAGTTTAAAAGCCACCTAGACTATACACACGCTCACATTTCAGGATGAGGTTTCCAACTTACTGTAAATGCAATCTCAACCCCTCTTTACCCCACAAAATGCTAATCACAAACCTAATCCTGTGCGTGGACAGTATCCTTCTTGTTCTGCACACAAACCACTAAACTACATTGCCACAACAAAAGCAAACACCCTTTGAATCTCCTGGTTAACACTGGCTATTAGAGACTGATGTGATGCAAAACAGACAGAAATAGTAACAGTAGCTGGTGACCAAAGGTTTGTTCATGCTTCAGATGTATAAATTACATCCTACTGAGAAAGCTCAGGGATATCCTCAAAAATCAAACCATGAAGCAAGCTGTAGATAACAGTTGAAAGAAACCAGCCAAACATCTGGCTCCCACAAAACAAACTTATCTTGCTCTCAGCAGGATTGAAACTTTACCTTAGAATGAACAGTTGCTCCTACTTTGGCTTGGTGTATGACAGATAGAGAATATGGCACCACCTGAAAGATACCTAGAAAAAAAGTCANCTAATATGTCAGAAAACCATCAATTCTACATACTATTTGAGAAACTGTATTTCTATCAATTTAATAGCTGCAGAGATGAGAACTCCTTATACTTCAATCTGGTCCTGTTTGCACAAATCAAAGAAGTAGAGTCTCCCTGGACCCTCACTACAACCTACAGCAAGGACAATATAGTACACCTGAAATAGAAGTTACAAATATACTGACCTCTGTGGTGGTACAACAGAGTATCTTTCCTTCACAATCCAGGAAGTTGTGGGAATCTGCATAGCTGATGTCCTGGAAATCACTGGTTTTCTAAGGCACTGACAACTCTGTTGCCTCTGTTTTGAGAGATTGTCATGATCAATCTGTAAGATATCATGGGAAAACCTGTACATATGATTGTGTGTAGCTGCTGAAAGGGGTGATGCTCCAAAAGATCAAGTACAGAAGCATTTGGGGATCACAAGCAACGGAGCCTTAGCAGAGGTCAGTAACCTGTCAAATTCACTAGCTTTCTCTCAAGACTGTAGATGTTTCACCCTGTCTATAGATAGGGAGGAAACAGCGAGCAGAACACTGTTTTTCTGGTTTCAAGCTTAGAAAAACAAGTCTCCATTGATTTCCACATTAAACTGTATAATGGTCAACATTTATTTTCCTCTCTCCTCTTACAAGTTACACAACCAGGAGGGAAAAAATTCCCAACTTTCTCATGGAGCAAAATTTTAAGCAACTGGTTTGTCTCTTGTGTTTTGAACACCATGTTGCTCAGACTTCATGTTTCAGGCAACTAACACCTAATGCTTACCAGAAAATTTGCCTGGGGCTACAAATGATTATCCAGTGAGAACAAACTGTCAAAAAGCAAAGCTAAAACCACTGATTTAGATTCTTGGCTTCTCACCATGAGGCTGAGGAAGTCCTCACCAATTCCTCAAAGAACAAAGTGCCCTGGCAATACTGGATGGACCCACTGCTATAGGGTGGGTTTTGCAAATCAAAACCAGGACCTTGTGCTCCCCACACAAGCTGGCTACCATTAGGAGTGCTCCTACATGACTTCAACCTTGGACCACCAGGAAGGAAACCACACTGAGCACACTGGTGGTGTGCAAAAGCACAAGGTTTGATGCCAGATAAGGAACTCCTCCAGTATACACTGATGTACAGGCATACCACCTGAGCCATGCTAAGCACCATGGACTTGTGCAGTGTCAAATATCTTCTGCAAACAAGGATGGAGCTGCATCTGCATTACATATTAGTCCCTTTACTCCAACACTATTTGATTATAATCCATTGCCATAACCAGGATGAATAAAACTAGGAAAGCAAAGTGAAACTGTGTTTGTGATCAAAGCATATTTTAAATTCAGCAATGATTTAACAACCTTGGTGACTTTGTAAAAGAGTAGCTTTCATTTCAGAAGGTGGAGGCACTCCAAAAAACAGCTTTTTTTTTTTTTTAATGCATGCCTGGCTGGGACCCCCAAAGCAGCTGGATCACTAGCCATTGTCCATAAGTTGAGCCCAATATTTGCCTGTGCAGTGGAGTATCATGGTTTCTAGAAGGCAGCATGTGAAATTAACCAGCCCCAAAGCCTAAATATTAGCCTACACTAATAAACTGGATAGCACTTAAATTTGTTGGAAGTTCTGACTGAAGATGCAGGTGTAGTTAGTTAAGGATTTTTAAATTACAATTGAGGTGTCCTGGACAAGGAAAGCACCTACATATAGGCAAGAAGGTGTGGATGGCAAGAGTGGGGCAAGGAGCAAAACCCAAGTAAACTAACATGTCAGATAAAAATTCTATTTGAAATAAAATATACATTTTTATATCCATTTCTTATAGCAGGATAAAGTCTTTGCTGCTACCCACCCTCTTGTGGTCACTATCCCTTCTGAAGCATTCCTACATGAAATGTATTCCTCAGCAAAGCTCTTAGGCATATTCTGAACCTGGTCCAAGCTCCCATCTCATTATAAAACTCACTACACGAGTGCCAAATGAAGTTATATGGCTTGTTTCATGTAAAAGGTTAAAGCTCTTCCTTACCTGGAAAAAAACAGACCCCATCTTTAGTTCACTTCAGCAGAGCTGTCAGGACCCTGATCACACACAGGACTGAAAATATGGCTACACTAGTAGTACACTTAGCAAAAATAATCCAGGCCCAAGAAATTAGAGCTTTTTACCCACTGTACTGCAGAGTCTAGTTGATGAGCTTTCTCCCCCAAATAATGTGACATTCTGAACTTTAGCTTAACTTGGCAGTTCTTTCTGCTTTGAAAGGTACACAGCAAAACTGCTCTAAAGGATCTGTCCCACAGAAGTTCACCCTCATGAAAAAACCACTGAGTTGGAAATAACAGAAGGATAAGTTATTCACTTGATTGACTCCACCCTCCACCAGGATGAGATTTTGGGACATAATGGCTGGAATAAAGCAGGCTCTGAGGCTGAAATTCTCCCTCCTGGCAGTGCTGAATGAACCCTCGGCATGATGCAGCTTTAAAGGAGCTTTGTGTACCTCTAATCTATGCCTGGCAGATCCTAGGTCCAGCCGCCCGTGCAAGCTGGGGCAGTCTGTAAGCTCTGCTCTATGCCACTCCTGCTGCCAACAGACCTTCCTGCAAGCAAGGGTCAGCAGCATCCAGGAATAATCTCAACCTGTCACTTTCTGCCAGGACAGACTGCCAAGAAGGGAACGTCTAGCAATCTTTTTTCAATTGCTTTTAAACTAGGACTCCTTGAGGCAAAGCTGAATGTCAAGTTGGAGGTACTGACAGCTTTAAGACTAATTTTCAAACTCAAGCAGCTAACCCAGATCTGATGTTAAAGGCCTTCTGCATCTGATAACTTAATATTTTTATAATAAACAATCTTTATCCAAACTCCTTGAAATCACCTCCAGGGTTTCTTAGCCTTATAACTGTAAAAAAAAAAATCTCATTTATACTACAACACACTCAGAAATCCACTTTCAGCATAGGAGTAAATACTTTTAGTCTCTCTGTCTCAGCTAGCAGCTCGCCTTTCTATAAACAAATGCACCTGCAGCGACTGTAAAGCAGTAATAAGTATCCTAGGAAGTGTTATGTATGCACAGGACACACTAGTGTGTTTTTAGAAAGTGATATAGAGTTTGGAGATTAGAGGATAATAAAATGAAGATAAATAGGTCCTCATCTAAATCTTCAAAAGAAAAGGCCACTCAGGAAAAAAATGTGGCTAGACTCCAGCATTACAGGAATTTCCATCTATTCTGCACTTGGCATCAAGTTTTTTCTCATTTCTTTACTCAGGCATATTTTCCTTTAGGGAAAATACATTACAGTCAGAACACTGCCCATGATTTCATAATACATATTTATTAAGATAATTGTACTCACATTTCTCAAGGCATCCGTTAATCTGGGCTGGTAAATTCCTAATTATCTTTGCAGGGCAGTAATATCAATCCTGAGTCCTGGGACAGTGGGTTGCTATGTTTAATGTCCAAGAAAGGAACATCAATGACAGCTGTACCACAGTGGGCAATTTTCAATGTATTCTGAAACTCTTCTAATGTATTAATCTCCTAAATCTTTTCCTATCTCTGCCTGTTAGATTTCCTCCCAAGGAAACCAGGGGAGACCCATGGTGATAAACATCTAGAATAAAAAGACATAGATCAGTTAGATTTGTTTTACTTACAGAACAGCAGATGAGGTAACATACAATACAGAAAGGAAAAGCTACCTGCAGAAGGTAGAAGTAAATGACTAACTGAAGAAGGCATAACTTAGGCTAGATATTAGGACTGCATTTCATAATGACACAGGCAGCTGAGCACCAGGATAGGTTTGCCCTGTCAGGCTGAATTGTCTCTCTCACTGGAGAGGTATGTTTTGGACACAGTTTATCATGCTTTTAGACAAGAGGATGAAGTTCCCTCTCCAGAGCCTTGCTGATTAACACGGAGGGTTTCGGGTAAGTCACAAACGTGACAGCGCAGACAAGATCTAACAGATATTCATGACTTTTTAAAAGCAAAAGCAACTAGATGAATAGAAATAAAGCAGCCAAGTAGAAGTGAACTTTATTGATTTCCATCTTTCATTTTAATTACTTCTTCCTGATCAAGGGCAGAGCACATACTTTGTTCACAATGTTAACACAAAGTCTACAGCACCTTGGCACAGGTTTTCCCTCTTACTAAACCACAGTGTTTAACTAAATCTTAATGATGATACAGGGGAAAAAGCATCTGGCCCAAGCTGTGCTAAATTCAAATTGAAGAGAGGGATTGCAGCCCAGCAGTACTTCACAGTAGACACTAGCTATTCTCACTGATACCTTTGGTTGTCCTTTAAACATATATATATAAAAAAAAAAACATTCTCTATTTTCCTCTTGATGCAGATGCTACAGTTTAAAACCTACACTTCACCTGCACAGTCCATCACTCTGTGTGTTTCTAATTAAAGCTGCTGCAGCAGCTTCTAATGTTTTAAAAAACTGTTGTAATAAATCCTGCAGCTATAAATTCAGGCAGGCAGGACCTTGTAGACAGAGCCCGGAGGGAAAATATGCTCTTGAATCCTGCAATAAAGCATTTCATGGAGAGGACAAGCAAGCCAGCTAGATTTGATCCTTCAATCCTGCCTCCTCCACCATGAATGGGAACAATGCAAAATGCAGGAAAGGAATTCCTTTAAGTGACATTTTTATAATAAAAATCCCTTTAGACTTTCTCCAGTCTTAAGCACCACTTTACAAATTCTGGTTACATGAGAAAGCCTATCTTCAAGTGACAAACAGAAATTTTACATTTCAAAGGGAGCAGGCTGAAGAATTCAAAATGATCATTCACGCTCCAAGAGCCGCTAGTATCACAGCTGAGACTGAGGTACAATGGCAACCACAAATAAAAAGCCCCTGCCTTAAATAATTGAAATTGTAATAAAGAAAGACTTAGGCCCTCTTTGAAACTTTGGAGAGTCACTACACTATATTCCTTTTTCTTACTACCTGATGTGAACTTAATCCAAGTTTGGTTTGCCTGGAAACACAGCAAATAGCTAAAGGTAACAGATTATGAAACAAAAATAATAGACATGGTGCCAAACTCGCATCCCAACAGATACACGTTGCAGTGGTGTTGCACTAACATTCCCCAAAGCAACACCTGTGACACTTGAAGCTAAATGCCCTGAACCAGCACTCTGTCTATGACTTACTCTTAGGCAGCAAGATTTGTGGGAATTCCAGGCATTCTCACAAGCCTTTGCTCTCACAAGGAGAAAGTCTCGGCTTGGGCATGAAGAATGGGTAAAGGAAACACAGTGATGCTGACCTGACAACACATCATGTTAAAGTTTTACACTCAGCAGAGCTTTAAAGCAGAGGGAGAGTTTGCTCTCATTTAGAAATCCAAATTTAGGCACCCAAATGCAGATCAGAGAATCCAAATATGTGACCTCAATTTAGGGCACTGCTGCCACTCCCATTTAAGTTGCTTTAAAGTTTTGGCATACTCACACTTTTGAAATTAGGCATTTATGTAACTGTCCAAATAGGAATTTAGAAAATAAAAATAAAAAAGCTAAGCCTGTGATTAGTTTTTTAACTAAACAACAATCCTCTCTGTCTCATGGCTTTTAATTTTTTCCTCAATGATCACATTACTAATGCTATCCTCCATCACTTGCTCAGGGTTTGGGCCTCAACTAATTGCAAAAGACGTGCAAAACAGGTATTACAGGGAGCTGTCAGCAGCATGCAATAACCAAATTAATCCTGCCTTTGCACGGGTTTCTGATCACGCTGATGCATGCCAACATGGAGGTAAATTTTTAAACACCAGCCCATCTTTGGATCCTGCAATAAAAAGAGAAAGCACTGGCACTGTCAGGCCCATGTCCCAAGAAGCATTTTTGCAAAATACAGTGCTGGAAAAGCATCTGGTGTGATGCCCAAGGAACACAAAGAGCCCCAACCACCTGGGGAACCTCAGATCCACACAACCTCTGGGAGAGCTTAGACTTCTGTAAAGTTTTTGGTTTTCAAATGACTGGACACCTTAATTTAGTAAAACTACTAGTCTCTACCAGTCATGGGTAGAGGACAGACACATGCAGCAAGCACATTACTCATACCCATGAATAGCCTTCTGGAGGAATCCACAGTAGAGGTGCAGCCTCTCTAACTAGTTTGGATCTTACAAGTAATATTCAGACAGCTAAAGTTACCACAGGAAAGATCACCTGACCTAGCTATGGAAGCAAAGATGAGTTCACAGCTGAAGCCATCAGATCCTCTGCCACAAAGATCCTCCCATACATACTCCCTATAAGCTACAGAGCAAAGCAAAGTGACTCTAGATCCAAAGCACTATTCTCCATGTGCATTTCTGCACAAAGACAACAGTGCAGCTAATCCAACTGCATGCTGGACAGAGCAGTCTTTGCTGTGAATTACTGAGAGCCCCTGCTCTGTTCCTGTATACCTCCTGAAAGACATCAGGACTGAGTCAATCTCAAGTCTTGACCAGATTTACAGGTGTGACTGAGGGAGGCTTTATCCCTACCAGGTCCAGAAGCAAAGGAAGAAGGTCACTTTGCTGACACAAACAAACAAAGTACTCAGCCTGTTTACAGTGTTAAAACATGGCATTCACGGGCTATTCTACAGCCACCTTTCAAAAGCAGGGTGCACTGGCCAGCTTATGCAGAGTCCTTTAAGGGCATGTCAGGCGTCTTTACAGAAGGAAGAATTTGGCTCAGAATCCATCCATTCACAGTAATATCTTCATGTTTCATAAAAAACTTCATTACTTTTGCAACACAAACAGTAAAACTTAATAGCAGTGCCAGCTTTGAGAGTTTCTCAACATGCTTGATAAAACTACAAATCAGCAAAATACAAGCAAGGGAGTGGCTCTCAATAAATGCCAAGCACAGCAAGAAGAAAAGAAAATCAATCCACAAGAGCGAGTAATTGGGGTTTTTTATTCCTGCTGTCTTTATGCTTAAGCCTAAAATAGCCAAGATATGGTTAAAGCATGTAACGATTGCAACAATATGTAATACTTGACACAAGGGCCTGTGCTAAGTCTCATCAGCAACAGTAATTGTTTACCAGACACAAATGTCCTGTAGGTATTAAATGAACACTGGGGACTAGGGTACAAGTGACACAGAGAAAAAAAAAAATTGTCCTGGAGTATTGCAAGCCAGGAGCACAGCTGTGAAATTGCTCTGGCAGTCACTGTCACAGCTAATAACATGATCCATTCAAACAGACACATTAGAGTCCTCATGGTATTTGTAATTTGTTAAAACTCCCAATCTGTCACTTCATCCTGAGGACATGAGGAGAAAGCAAGCTGTACTCTGCTCACCTGCCTGTACCTCGGCTCACCATTTTACATATTCCACAGTGCTTCCACTAAAACACTGGGCAGGTGTTGAGGGGCAAGCAAAAGAGGAGATTGATTTCTGCTGCTTGCACACCTAGGGGTACATAAAGGGACAGCAGCAAAGGCATGCCAGGGAAGATAGCATTTGTGAGATTCCACACCAGCACATTTAGAAATGCAGCAGTTGCTACTCAGGTGCAAATACAAACCACTGGCACCATTTAAATGAACTCTGTGTTTCTGAAATGCCAACTTAAAAAAAAAAAAAACCAAAAACAAAAACCACACAAAACCCCCAAACTCACTGATATTTAATTTCATTAGATATACTGCATCTGGTGTTTATGGCTTAGTGCTGTTGCCAGAGAGCCCCAGGAGCTTTGGTCTGGGAGCCAAGCCAGTGTCTACCAACTTAGTTGGACTACTGTGGATACACAAAGATCCAATATTCCTCTGATTTAAAGCTTTCAGGCAAATTTTCAGAGACTTTTGTTTTATTTATAGCTAGCACGTGTGGAGAGATGTAAAACAACAGTTTAATGTGATGCACAATTATGGGCCTATTTCTTCCAGGTTCATGTTTCAGTAGCTTATTTTGAAGAACAGATATTTTGAAATCTGGATATTCCTTCTTTAACGGTTCATATGCAGATAGACACAAAGAAATTCAGTAGTGGAATGCTTTTCCATTAAAAAAGGAAAAAGACAGATCCAGTTTCATCACAAAAGCTGCACACTTGCACTATTTATACAGATGGTTATCATAACAGTTGGTGTCACGTAGCCATTAAATGTTTTTTCTTCTTCCAATTCTTGTGGCACAGATTTATATCCTTCTGTTACAGGAAGCTTTGACTTGCCAATGAAGATGCCCTGTTATTCTGATCCTTCAAGTTTTAAGATTCTTTTCTGCTTTTAACTAGAGTAGGTGGTCCCCAACCCTCCCTATAGAAAATGAGATGAACTCTGTTCATTAAATTGAGAAAACAAAAATGCATGCCTCAGTCTAAAGACAATTAAACAGAATTAGTAAAAACAAAGACTACATATCTTCAGGGAATATTTTAAGCATCTGCATAGACAAAAATATTAAACAAAAATGTGCACAACTTTATTTTGTGGGGACGCGTAGGATGCTTGGCCATCTGCTGAAAATGTACGGCTGCCAAGTATCGCAGATTCACACCTTGAGTCTAGAAATTGAGTTCACATGGCAAATCCATGCATTCCTTGTGGTGCCTGCATTCCACTGTCCTTTACCTACTACTACTCAGTTTTACACTCCACTGACTGCTAAGCTGGATTGCTTCACAGTTACTGAATGAGAAGATCACAATTGTAAAGTCCCACCAACTGCCACAGAGCTGCTGGCAGGATACCTGCCTGTATGCTTGACAGGTTTTCAGAATTGGGGAACATAAAATCAAAGTATATGGGAGATCAGAGCACCCACTCAAAGCCACTGACATCAGGAAAAGGCATTGTGCAGTTCAAGGAAAATTATTCCATTCTGAAAAAGTAATCAAAAGGAAAATCCTTAAAGGCTAAACTTTTACAGGCCACAAGCTTATACTGTGAAAAAACCCCATGAGGCTTCCATGAATATCTGACTTAACCAAAAACCAGCTGTACTTTCAAATTATGTTAACCTGTTACTTTTATTTAGGTTTACCTGTGCCTGATTAGCTGGTTGAGAGTGTGAGACTAGTGCTTTCCTAGCTTAAAGGGTGGTTAACCAGATCAGGACCAAGGCAACAAGAGGAAACCAACTTTTCGGGCAGTGTCACTGGAAATCTCTTAGAGATTCATCATCTTGCCACTGTCTACAGTAGAGAACTTCATGGTGAAACCTGCTAGATAGCACAAAAGGCACTATTAGAGTTGTTGAACCTGTCAGGAAACCTGACATCAAAATCTAACATTAATCCTGTTTTCATAACACTTCCTCAAATACAAAAGTGATCTTAAACTCTTCTATTATTTATTAGGTAGTCAGCCAATTATCAGTCCTCCACTCACAGATTTTTATCACTGAAAAGGCAATATACCTCTAGTGTCTTCAGAGCTTTGAGGTCCACATCTGGCTAGGACACAACATGGCATATATGTCTACAACTGGAGATTGTGCTGCTTTACCCCCAAGTCACACACAGGCTCGCTAGCACAGGTATCACAGTCACTGCGCTGATTATGGGGGAAGCTTCACAATTTAAGATAGTCAGGTTAAAAAGCTGAAAAATACTCCATTTTCCCTTTTACTAAATTACTTGTTTGTAGAGATGTCTTGCCAGCAAAGTCAAGCTACCTAGTTCAAAGGTAAACCAGGTAGTATTGCTGAGCTGTGGTCCCTGTTGGTCTTATGTGACAAAAGCTACATCACCTCTTTTAATTTACTTAAGTTTTCATACTTTGTAAGGATTATTTTTCACTGGAAGACTTATCTGTCCAGGACATGCTGAATTACATGCTTTTTACTATAGATTTCAACACAAACTGCAAACAACATTTCACAGAACTCAACTTTTCTTGTTCTGTTACCTGTAAAATAGGGATAACCCTCACCTGTGTTTACATTTTTTTCTAAGAGCACTTACAAAGCCAAGTCCACTGCCCTGCTTGCCTCAAAGGGGATATGCACAGCAGTCTTTGAAATTCTGGAGTATCTTTAATTCCTTCTTCCTTCCAATCTGTTTGCATTAGTTAAAAATAATTTCCTATTAATTTCTTCTGAAAGTCTTAACATTTTTTTTTCTTAATGCAGATTCCTGCTGGCACACCCGTTTTTGGAGAAGTTCTTTGAAAAGTATCTGTTGTCAATACTGTACCAGTCGTCAGCTTGAAAGCCAAATGGATTTCTCAGAACTCCTGCTTGGTTAGCCATCTTTCTCCGTAGTTCTCCCAGTGGGACAGAATGAAATTAAATTTAAACGAGGCTTTAAATTTGTTAGAGATAATTGAGTTTGGCAAGTCATACTAGAGAATGATTGCCCAGGGAAGTAGCTGGATATGATTTTGGGAGAGGAAAGGGCAGCCAGAGAAGGAAGTCAGTGTATCATAACTTTTATCAGTTCTTACAGTAAAAGGGCACAAGCTGCTCTTTCATTCTGATTGCACAGAAAATAGTTTCCTGTACAGTTAAGAACAGCATCTTTTCTCCTCAGTAGGAATCAGGCCCTAAGGGAGCTGAAAAACCTGGCGAACACATTACCTCATTTTTAGGGAGACTACATTTCCCAAACAAAAGAAGAACAAGCAGAACTTGTATTTAAATTAACTTTGCATAATGCCATGAGGCTTGTCTCCAATGAAAGACAAAAGCTAACTAGAGTAAGAAGGCTGTATTGATCTCACTGCTGCTTTTAACTCAACAGTGACACAGACAGGTTTCCTTAAATTAAACTAGAAAATACATTTTCCTTATCATAAAACAAAGATCATTCATATACACCTTATGTGATAAAACAGCTCTATAAATATCCTTATTTTACTACCCTCTACCTCTAGCACCATCATTCCCCTGGATTTATCCCAAAAGAAGCAGAACAGTCTTGCAACTGCTTTCCTTGGACCACTATTTTATCACTGCCTTTTCATAAACACCCAAACCTTGCTCTAACGGACCAGAGGAAAAAAAAATTAAAAAATCCACTCCAACTACTTACAAAGGAGCCAGAACAGCGTAGGAACTAAGAGCAGACACTCAGGGCTGGCACACACCAGCACCTCTGAGGAAAAAGGACCCGTTTGGGCAACTCGCACTTGCTGGGCTGCCAACTGTACCATGAACTGCTGCTGGGCTCTGTGCTTTTTGGTTTTTTGGGTTTTTGTTTTCCTAGGGATGATGGAAGTCACAATCTGACAATATTGTATACGTCCACAGCAGCCATGACAAGCCAAAGTGTTCTCCTCCATACACATATGTGACAGAAGTTACATATGACAGAGGTAAGCAGGAACTCACTTCTACCTGTGTAAGCAGTTCTGGGCCCCTCAGTTCCAGAAAGACATAGAACTCCTTGAAGGAACCCAGGGCAAGACCATCAAGATAATGGAGTGGAACACCTTCCTTATGAGGACAGGCTGAGGGAGCTGGGGCTCTTTAGCTTGGATGAGACTGGCGGGTGATCTCATTAATGTTCATAAATATGTAAAGGGTGAGTGTCAGGAGGATGGAACCAGGCTTTTCTCAGTGATAGCCAGTGGTAGGAAAGGGGCAACGGGTCCAAGCTGGAACAGAAGTTCCATGTGAACTTCAGGAAAAACTTTTTTCCTGTGAGGGAGCCCTGAGACAGGCTGCCCAGAGAGGTTGTGGAGTCTCCTTCTCTGGAGACGTCCAAGACCAATCTGGACACATTCTTGCGTGATTCCGAGGTGACCCGGCTCTGGCAGGGGGCTTGGACTGGATGATCTTTCAAGGTCCAAGCCCTGACATTCTGTGATTGTGTACGCGCACACCTAGGCAGCACTGACCGCTCTCTCACACATAGCGCAAATCGACAAGCATTTACAGCAATCACACCTTTCCGGGCTCAGCGATAACACCGTCCTCAGGACACCGACACGGCGCTCTCCCCCACGCCAGGAAAGACCCCGACCCGCTCTTCACCCAGTCTCAGACCCCTAAAGGAGCCAACATCCCGGCCCGCGTCTGGCGGGAACTCGCCCCGACCTCCCCACTGCGCCTGCGCGCCCCCG
>VXBZ01000528.1:70195-92503 GCA_013399135.1 Heliornis fulica
ATATAAATCGACAAAAAAATGTGGAATAAATTTATAGTATCAAGACCAAAGCCACTATAACAGCATTAATATTTTAAAGAAAAACAGAAGAGCCTGGGTTTTTTTAATGAAGTTCAGGAATAATTGCCAGAACAGACTGGAAGCAGTGAGAGGTACCCAAGACCTTCAAAGGGGCACAGAAGGAAAGATAACAGTCCTTCATAAATCCTCATCTGCCTGTTACTGAGGTAACTATGAGCAGGTATGTTGTCCCATACCAGGAAGACTATACTCATCCCCTGCAGTGTTCACAAGTAGAACATGAGAATTAAAGATTCAGCAAAGCAGGTCTGTGGAGAGCAGGGGAATTTATTGTTCCGCTCCTCCCCTGGGATAGATGGAAACAAAGGTGAAAGGAGGGAACTTAATCACATTGGATACTAGTGGAAGTTAACTGAGTGCTGTCTAGACAGACTTGAATCCAAGCATTGCAGTAATGGCTTTTTGCTGCAACAGAGTTTTTTTCAGGGGAAAAAAACCCACATTACATATTACTTCATGATATAGATAGCTACCAGTTGAGCTGTTGTCATGAGCAAGATCTTTGAATGGCAAAAGTCTATCTACAGAACTCAGTTACTTAATTTCACCAAATTTATTGTTAGGAAAGGCNAGTACTTGAACACGGCACATGCTGCTTGTTTAAAATAGACTTTGTCAAAGGAATTTATTTTTTTAAAACACTTGCAGGACATCTGAGAAAGTGAAATTAAGTTTGGAAGAGGTTTCAATTATGTACCTTCCACAAGCTGATCTGATAAAGCAGACATGACATAAGGCAGAGATTTGGTAAAACAGATTGATAAAAAAGGAGGTATGGCATTAACCTTTCTATAGTAACAACTCAGTCTTTCAGATTCCTGGAAGAATTGCACTGAGATAAATGAGATCATAGGATTCACTTTTGCCTTTGTCTCTTATAAACTGAACTAGACTTACTGATAATCTTTAAATAGTTAACAAGCAGGTAGAATGGACATCATTACGCAGCCTGATGACATAGTCAGTAGTAATACTGGATAACCAGGTAAGGCTGCAGAGATAATTTATTGTAGAAAAAAAAAAACAACCCAAATTTTATTTTTTCAAGGTAAAGATCAGATGGCAGCATTTAAAGAGTGTTTTGTTCATACTTTGAATAAAGCAAAGATAATAAAGGAGGCAGGCAAAGTAGTATATAGGGGTCAGCTGATAAGACCAAGAAGAATTTATAACAGAATTAATAGGTTCAAGAAGTGTAACACTGAGGGAAAATGAGTATGTTCATGATTGATGCCACTGAAGAAGTCCCTGGGTACGTGAAGCAAGAGACTTATTAAGAGGAAATAAATGTGCTTAGTTACTAGCTCGAAATCTTTTAGGGATTCAGAGAAACGTTATTCCACCATCTAAGAGTGTTTGACGTGCATTAAATACATGCAGCTTGTTATGAGAAAACCTACTTTCTTCTTCAGACAATCCAAGGTCTGAAAGGAACAGAACTACAGTCCCTGGGAAGCACCTACTAGCTGAGAGAGGTGAGAGTAACAGAGAAACCATCGAGAGAAATGGAACAGATCTGGCAGCTGCAAGCACAACCATGCTAAGACCTGTGGCTTCCTTGGTGAATTTAGGGATATCAGTAACTTCCTTGAGAGCTGCCTCAAACATCCAGTGTTAGGGAAGGAGTTCCTGCAGCATATGAAAAAGCTATTGTTGTACTTTAAGGGAGAGTAAAGACCTTTGTCTATTTACACTGTTAGACACACGTTGTTCCAGAGTAAAAAATCCCAGCAAAAACGTTTGAACAAACTTTAGTTACCATGTTTTCAATTTATTGAAACCATGCCCTAAGCCAAGTTCATTAAAGTGACAAGATCATCAGATACACCTCTTCCTAATCACTCCTGCTACTAACACCAGGAGAGATTTATTTCTTGGTACTTTGCACACACAAAGCTTATGGCAGACCAGAGCTCTGAACAGAACCTCTTATTCTATGTGACTACTGGTTCCTGGAAGAGGAACCTACTGCTTGTGTCAACCCAGAATGATTCTTATCCATGGACATACTTGATCTCCTGTTCGAACTACAGAAAGGATTTTAGCACAGACACCTGTTCTCTCTTTGCTTTGTCCTTGACCCCATAGCCTTTTGCACGGGAGATACAGAATTTACCACAGGATTAAAACTTGCAAGAGCACATCAGAAGACACCTGAGTATGCTTATGTCTGTGGAATAGTCATGTCAAAGTCAGTAAATAAAATGCATAGTTAGAAGATGCCATGTTTGATTCTTTGTTTTTAGAACACCTCAGTTTGAAGCGAAATCTTACCACAACCAGAAAAATTAAAATTCCTCTCTCTGTAAAGCATCTGGGAGTAGTTGGACAACAAGTCATTGACAGTGCACTAGAAAACCTGGAGAAACCTAAAGCTCATTCCTGTTTTGTTTTGTTTTTTTTTGTTCCCCACCCTTTATTTTTCTTCCCCCAAAAGTTCATCATGGTTAGCAGAGCATGTATAAAAACACAGGAGGGAGAAAAAAATAATCCAGCAGCCTATGAGGATATATATCAGAATTGATGTGAGTAGAAAATCCTCTGTATGTGGCAGGGGCTTTCTGCAGACATCCCCAATACTCTGAGTGCTTCAAATGCAGTGACAGTGGCTCAGTATACCCTGAAGCATGACTGAGCTCTCTGAATTAAAGACTGATGGCAAAGTTTCAAGGTTATGTTGTTAGAAACACACCTTCAAAAGCTGTTAGCATCTTTTAGCCCAGACAAAGTTATGCTACTAGGAAAGAATAAATGGCTGATTGTTACTTACCTTGAAAACCACAGATGTTTAGAAGACCAACAGCACCCTGCATGCTTTACTGCAAAAGGGAAAGGCTTTACCCTCATCTCACCTTTAAAGTGCACCCCATCTGGGAACAATCCCAGGAGTATCTCACAGCCCTGATTGAAGGCACTCAGAATTAATGGGTTGAATGGGAACAACTCTTTGGGATGCCCTGGGTGTAACTGTGGTAGATTAGAAGGTGTCTCCTTGTGGGGTTAATGTGCAGTTAATTAACCTCATCATGTGAGGTTAATGTGCCAGAGGAAGACAGGATGTCACCCAGAGGGACCTGGACAGGCTGGAGAAGTGGGCCCAGGTGAACCTCATGAGGTTCAACAAAGCTAAGTGCAAGGTCCTGCACCTGGGTCAGGTCAACTCCCATTATCCATACAGGTTAGGAGATGATGTGCTTGAAAGCAGCCCTGAGGAAAAGGACTTGGGAGTAATTGTGCATGAAAAGCTTGACACGGGCCACCAATGTGCATCTGCAGCCCAGAAGGTCAACCACATCCAAGTCTGCATCACCAGAAGTGTGACCAGCAGATTGAGAGAGGGGATTCTGCACCTCTACTCTGCTGAGACCTCATCTGGAATACTGTGCTCAGCTCTGGAGCCCTCAGCACAAGAAGGGCATGGACCTGTTGGAGTGTGTCCAGAGGAGGCCACAAAAATGATCAAAGGGCTGGAGCTCCTATGTCTCCTATACAGACAGGCTGAGAGAATTGTGCTTGTTCAGCCTGAAGAAGAGAAGGCTCTGAGGAGACCTTATAGCTGCCTTCCAGTATCTGAAAGATGCCTATAAGGAGTTGGGGAGAACTGTTCACAAGGTCATGTAGCAATAGGACAAGGGGTGATGGTTTTAAAGTAGAAAAGGGGAGATTTGGGTTGGATATTAGGAAAAAAAATCTTTAATATGAAGGCAGTAGATCAGTGGAACAGATTGCCCAGGGAAGTGGTGGAGGTCCCATCCCTGGAGATATTCAAGGTCAGGCTGGATGGGGCTCTGAGCAACCTGATGTAGTCAAGATGTCCCTGCTCACTGCAGAGGGTTGGACTAGATGGGCTTTAAAGGTCCTTTCCAACCTAACGTATTCTGTGATTCTATGCCCAAGCGATACAGGGCACTTGGTGAGGAGCAGCAAGAGCAGGTGATATAGGACTGTCCAGATGAACTGCTAGGCATGCCACATTGAAGAACATGTGATGTAAGCAACTGTGCTCAGCTGAGATGTCCCTCCAAAAAGAAATATCCCTCAGTTTTAACATCTGGCAAAGTTTCTTTCCTTTATTTCCCCTCCAACCCCAACTAACACCACCAAAAGAAGTAAGGGTTAGTCTTGTACAGATAAGCACTGAAACACTTCCTTGTAGTGCCTGAAAACATGTATGTGCATAAACCCCAAACACAAAAACATTCCTGTCTACAATATCTACAGTCCTGCACTAAGAGGAATGAAGAAGCGAATGAGCACTGCCCCCTACATGCTTACAATGAGCTTTTAGTCAGTGAGAAGGATTATTCAGTACTCATTTATTCAAAATTGAAAGTGTTCTCTGCCAAAAAAAACCCTCACAGTTCTTTGATAGAATGGCTTTGATTGCTGGATAGCAGAAACATGCTTCTCCTACCACAAAGGCACTTGCTCCCATGTGGTATGAACCTCATAGCAGGGCATCAGCACGGTGCAACCTGTAAACCAGGAGATAGTCTCCTTTTACGATCACCTTCTCCCCACTCCTGAGTGTGTGGCAGGACTTGGGAATTTAAAAGCTCTTTTCCACAGCTTTACTTAGGGAAAAAGAGGCAGCTGCAGTCTGTGCCCTAGGAAAGGTTGGGTCTCATCTGTGAGCTTGTGTGCTGTGTTGGGTGGGCATGGGCAGGTAAGCACCTCATCATGGAGGTCAGTGTTCTGTATACATGTAAATGCCTGTGCTGATCTGTACCCTGTGCACAGGGAGACTGGATCATAGAGTGGCCTTGTGCTCTTCACCACTTCCATCAGGAATGGAAATCTTTCTGAGCTGCTGACTTTGGAGAATACTTCATTTTTCCTCTTTCTCAACTGGAGAAAATGTGATGGCAGATGCCAAAATCAGATCCCTGGCATTAAACACCTGCTTTTCTTCTGTGTGCGACCACTTACCAGACTGAGAAATCACAAAGGGCAGCCACAAATGTCCTAGAATTTGGGGGTAGAGAAAAAAAAACCTACTAAAAGCTCTGAAAGTAGAATGGACAAACAATGAATTACAAAAAAATACCAATAAGGCAGCAGCAAAAGGATTAGCCAGGCTGGTTGCAGTCAGCAGTGGTGAAATGTGACCCAATAAAAACCCAGTTATTGAATTAGGACAGCCCTAGGATACAAAAGGCTGGAATGAAAGCAAGCTGTGGATTGCTTTGTTTGTGAATATTGAATTTTTTCTTTTTATTTTTTTTTCCCCAGAAGCATAAAGCATGAAATATTACAGTGATAACAGAGATTGGGAAAGAAGAAAAACAAACAACAAAACACCAAACCAAGGAAAATTTTTAAAGGATTTATTTAGGATATACTGAAAGAGTAATTTGGTTCAGTCCTAAACATCCCCTGCAACAGAGCAGACTGACAGCTGTGAGAAGAACAGGACACATTTGCCCACGTTCAGGTCTCTCAGTACAGCTTTCAGTTCTATGTTGCTGAAGGACCAGAGCTGGTCCTTGAAGGCAAGGGAGCAGCAGTACAGGTCCCAGCACTCCCTATCAGCATGTTCCCACCCGGTGTGCTGAGGGGCCTTCCTCCTTCAGCGAAACCAGTCCCTGAGCATCGGGCAGATTTGGGACCCTCCTGGGCAGAGAGAAGGCACCAGCACTGCCCAACCGCGGTGACACTGCTGCCGCAAAGTCCTGCCAACAGGGATTTGAACTCTGAGGAAAAGATGAGCCCTCAGTGGGGATTCAAGGAAGAGTTTGTGCTTTTAAATTCACCGTATGGCTGGCTGCCATGAATTTGGGCTCTGTTGCTGGCACTTAATCAGGCAGCCAGTGGCTTGAATGTTTAGTGCTGGCCAGCAGCCAGTTGCTAACACACCGTCCCTGCGTGGTCACCAGCTGTGACAGAAGCTTGAGCAGGACCTTTCTGTCCAGCCAACTACCTTCATGCCACCGCTACGTCCATTTGAAAGCACCAGACCACACGTGCTTTAAAAGTGCCGCTTAGGACACACATCATCCCACCTGAGTGAGAAATCAGTTGTGTTCCCTCCACCCCATCACCTGGGGTAACCACAATCCATTTCTCCTGATATCTGCAGAAAAACAGTGGCTTCAAAGAACATCAACTAGTATCATCCCATCCTCAGAAGGTATCTGCCCTGCTTTGGTCATTTTCAGACACCCAGACACCCAGAAATTCATGTTGCCCTATGTCAAGCAGAACAAATATAAAGAATTAAAGCTAAACACTGGGGGAGGGAGAGAGGGTTCTTTTCTTGGGGGAAAGCAATGTCACATTGATGCTGCTGACTGCAGTTTCCATGCTGCACTTCTTAACCAGAGCAGAAAGGCCACCCTCCTCTGAATGCCATCTCTTTCAGATGAGAGCTCTGCCCATTGCCCCACTGAATAAATAGTTTGAGCTTGTAAAAGTAAAAAGGCAAATAGGAAGAAAGGAAAAGGCACATACAGCTGGTTCAGTGCTTCAGCAGCCGTGAAGTGGCAGCCCTGTTATTTAACACCCATTTACTAGACATCATTAATACCCTGCAGGCTTTCCAACACGTAGTTTGTTCCTGCTCTCACTCCTGCGTGGTTCTGGTGTGTTAGACGTGTGAATGGTGCTTTTCGGGGCTGTTCAGAGCAATGCTGACAGCCTTGTTTGTTCTGCTGCTGCATCGGTGGGATTTGGAAACCAATAAAAACGGGGGCGGCGGCGGCAGCACCGGGCGCAGTGTGCGCTTACATGGATGCTGTTGGCTGGATCTTTTTAGGGCAAAAACAAATTATTGGAAATATCTCCTGTTCCCAGCCTGCAGAGGGGCAGGGCAGCTTTTTCTCATGTTTGCAATGTAAGAAATCCCTGTTGTAATATGTAATGCTTATTATCCTTGTTGATAGCTTCCTGATCCCTTCCAACGTGTGATGAAGCTGTAGCAGGAGAGCAAGCAGAGAGTTTCATTTACTGCTGAACTTCCTCAAGTCATCTAAACCCTCTATTTCAAGCACCTTCTTTCTACTTAAAATGAAAAAAATAAAAAATAAGCAGCCTGCACTGGCACCTGTCTGTGAGGAGATAAAGTACACACTGGGCAACAGGCACAGGGAGAGGCAGCGTGGGCGGGTGTACAGTTGCAACAGAAAAGAGATTTTTTTTTCTCCTCCTCTACAGCTGGCAGAAACCAAGAGCAAACAGAGCCATATTTTAAGGTGGCAAATTGAACTTGCAACAAAAAGCACTTTGCAAATGTTTCTGGTGTGCCACACCATCAGTAGGAGGAGAGGTGCTTGGCTGAGATGGAGCACGGGGCTCCTGTGGGATGCACTGGCTTCAGCTCTCTGCTTTAAGAGATTTAAATTCTAGAGAATGCCAAGCAGCCCCTTCAAAAACTTACAATCTGACCACTTTACATGCTCCAGACTATACCTTTGAAATCATTATGTCTTTTCCATGATCTATCTCCAGACTGGAGGGGAGGAGAGTGTGACAAGGTTGGAGGAACATATAAAGGAACATAGAAAACCTGGAATTAAATTGCCTATTGCTGCTGTAACTATGTAGTTCAATTGTAGAAACAAAGACCAAAATTCTACTACAATTAGTTTTATCACAGAATCACAGAACATCAGGAGTTGGAAGGGACCTCGAAAGACCATCTAGTCCAACGCCCCTGCCTAAGCAGGATCACCTTGATTAAATCATACAGGAACATGTCCACATCAGTCTTGAATGTCTCCAGAGAAGGAGACTCCACAACCTCTCTGGGCAGCCTGTCCCAGGGCTCTGTCACCCTCACAGGGAAAAAGGTTTTTCCTTACATTGATTTGAACCTCCTCTGTTTCAGCTTGGACCCATTGTTCCTTGTCCTATCACTGGCCATCCCTGAGAAGAGCCTGGCTCCATCCTCCCGACACTCACCCTTTACATATTTCTAAACATTAATGAGGTCACCCCTCAGTCTCCTCCAGGCTAAAGAGATCCAGCTCCCTCAGCCTTCTGGAACTGAGGGGCCCAGAACTGGACACATATTCCAGGTCTCACCAGTGCAGAGCAGAGGGAGAGAAGGACCTCTCTTGACCTACTGGCCACTCCTCTTCCAATACACCCCAGGATGCCATTGGCCTTCCTGGCCATGAGGGCACACTGCTGGCTCATGGTCATCCTGCTGTCCCCCAGGACCCCCAGGTCCCTCTCACCTGCACTGCTCTCCACCAGGCCAGTCCCCAACCTGTACTGGTGCCGGGGTCTGTTCCTCCCCAGATGCAAGACCCTACACTTGCAGTTGTTGAATTGCATTAATCAAGCACATTTTTACTGCAATATGTTTTTCACATGTGGAGCCCACCCTTAAGAGGAGGCAGTTTGGACCAACACGTTAGAAAACCTCTTAAATAAGTTTAAGCTGTTGCACTTATTCCAACCACGTGCAGATGTTTTCCAGCTGCACTCTCCATCCTTATTTCCCCTTCCACCTCTGAGCAAGCCCAGACTGCTGTATGTCCCCACAAAACCCACAATTACACAGTCCCACAACCAATTACCACAAGTCAGACCAACAAGAACTGGTGTTGGAGGGAGGGGGGGAATAATTAAAGCTCAAATGCCCAAAACAAGTCAAGCCACAGCTAAGTTGAATAATTTCAAGGGCAGGTCCAAAAAGTGCATACCAGCACAAATATTTTGATGATCTCAGTTAAGAGACTCCACCTCTCCCTCTTCAGGGCCATAAACAAAGTTAGGTCACTAGAAAAACATTTTGAACTGAAGTACCCCAGCAGGAGACTGCACTCTTCCTTGGAGTTTTAACTATTACAGGCTTATAAGGCAAAAACATTTATAAACAGACCTGGGTTAAAATCAGTAGGTTTAGTAGGATTTTTAAAAATGTTTGAATTTTTTATTTCAAGATAACTGCAGAGAGCTAAACGTTGTCCTGAGGGTGCTTTTAAGCCTGATGCTGAGACTGAAACACACATGATGCTGGGCTGGGCATGGCTTTATTTGCCCTCTATAGGTTGAATCCCAGCGTTGACTGGAATGCTGCAAGTGAGCTTGGAGGCCCCACCTCCAAGGTGGCTGGTGGGACACAATGGCACTGCCTGCCCATCGCCTTGAGCTGAGTGCCCATGCCCTGACTGAGGGCTGCACAAGAATGTCATAGAACCATAGAATGATTAGGGCTGGAAGGGACCTTAAAGATCATTAAGTCCCAACCCCCTGCCATGGACAGGGCCCCCTCTCACCTGACCAGGCTGCTCAAGGCCCTGTCCAACCTGTCCTTGAACACCTCCAGGGAGGGGGCAGCCACCACTGCCCTGGGCACCCTGTGCCAGGGCCTCACCACTCAGAGGGAAGAATTTCTTCCTGATATCCAATCTAAATCTACCCCCTTCCAACTTAAAACCATTCCCCCTCGTGACTCCATGTGCTCCAGTCCCTCCCCAGCTTTCTTGTCAGCCCCTTCAGGTACTGGAAGGCCGCTCTAAGATCTCCTTGGAGCCTTCTCTTCTCCAGGCTGAACAACCTCAACTCTCTCAGCCTGTCTGCATAATTTGGGTGGGGGGGAAAGGGCTATAATTACATTTCTGTGACAGTAATGATGTGTATTTCACAGAGCTCAGCAGATGTCATGTGGTACAATAGGTGCTGTGAAGAATACTCATTTATTAAGTAATTTATAGCATAATAATTAACAGCTAATCACTTGCAAGTTAAGATGCTCTGGGAACAGACCCAATTCACAGTATGTGCTGCATCCTTCCAGGAAATCTCACTATTTAGACAGTGCTCCCAACTCCTGTGAAGGCAGCTTCTCCACTCCATCCCTGCAGAGCCCACGCTTGCACACACACATCTGCAGGTACTAACAGTGTATGTGGCAGCAGCTCAAATGAAGAAATCAGGCTCTCATGTGAGATCCACGGGGTGGGTGGAAAGCTGCAGCTGCTGCCTCTGAAGACATAGGAAATGGGAGAGCAGGCTTTTTGACCAGGCTAGAAGAAAAACACCATCCTTTTACACCAGAACAGGCTTCATTTCTTTGCTCTGCCTAGTTAGTTTGAAGCTGATGCAAATGTATCCACACCCATCACATGTCCCATCAAGGCATGGTGGTGCCTAACTGGAAACTGCTTCAGCTTCCACACACTGTCACTGTCTGTCCTCAAACTTGCATGACAGGACAGCTTCATTTAAAGCTGTCAGCCCAAAAGCTGCTCAGATGCAAAGCCACAAAGCCTAGTCTTCTCCCTGCTCACACAATTCTCTCCCTTGCCCATGGTGTTGCCTTGCTACATCCAGATTGTGTGGCCTGACCTGCAGCCCAGCTCCAAATGAAGCTGAGCAATTTAGCATAACTTGAAGCCTCCATAGAGCTGGAAGAGTTTAAAGTTGCCCTGCTTGGGCTTTCAAATCACCATCACTGGCCCTTGATGGGCTTCCTGGGAAGTTCAGGGGGAAGCCATTGCTCAGAAGCACCCTGAGCTGTTCAGGAGATGGGACTTTCCAAGAGCACTAATATACTTCCCCGTTGCAGCCCAACATCCCCAAGTCATTTCTTAGCCCTGTTTACCACATTTTCCTGCATCACAGTCGCTCTCTTGGGTGGGTGTCACCCTGTCAGTCAACAAAATACCGCTAAGTGTTTCTGATCTGGAGCCAAGATGGCAAAGAAAAAGACTTTCTCCAGGAGAGACTGTCCTTGGTTTGCAGTAATGTGACAGCCTTGCCAGCCCAGTGTCTGTCAAACCACAGCAAAAAGCCCCAGTGCCACTGGTCCCTGTGACAGCAGAGCCCCAGAAGCCTGTGCCAGTGCTCCATGGGGAACAGGGAGCCCTTTGCCCTGCAGGGAAGCTCACCAGCCCTCACAAAGGGACTAGTTTCAGCCAGGGCACAGATCAGGCAGAGGACCGTGTCCTTGGCTGGCATGACCCTACACAGCTCAGTCCTGGCTGTATGTGCAAGAACATCAGCCCCATGTGGTTCAGTCTGCAAAGAGACCCCTTCCCTGCTCCCAACTGTTATAGCCTGAAGCAGGAAACTTTCAACCCCTTCACCATATATTTTTCCTTATATTTTCCTCAGGCCTTGTCCCAGTACCTGGCTTCCATGTGGGTGCTGCAAAACATGCTCTCAGCTGTCTGTGAGCTCCCCCACCCCATTTCACATGATTAAAAAGTCGTATTTCCTTTAGGAGTTTAAAGTTTGACTTTGCAGATGGCTTCCAGGGAGCATCCCCTCATTCCTCTACCATGAGACAAGCCAATTAGGATATATATCACTACCACAGGCTTTTGTTTCTTTCCCCTTTAAACTAAGCTTCACTGACCCCTGGGGGCCCCTCTGAACTGTAATCATTTTCATCACCCACCCAGTCCCTCGACTGCTCACATTTCTAACAACAGAGATGAGATGAATCCATTCTCCAGGTTCTCCTGGGCTTCAGGCTTTGGGTTCATTTCAGTTGTCTGCAACAACTGCGAGCAGAGCCAACTCGCTATGCTACTTATCTGCCCGTGGGATGGTTAATTCCTGCCCTCTCATGGCATTCTGGGGCCCACTGGACATCCCATATGTACACTGCTTGTGAAGGTCATGGCCAGGAATTGTTCCATTTGGGGGGTCTCATATCATGGTGGTGCTACAACACAGAGCCACACCGCTGGCCAGTTCAGCGGAGCACAACACTTAGTGCCAGGCCAGTAGTATGTTTTACCTGCACCCTGGCCAAATGAGTGCAGCAATGCATTCAAATTGCTCTGGGGAGGGGAAGGAGAAAAGAGTTGAGCACAGTTTGCCATCTCTGGACCTGGCTAATTTCTTCCTGATGAAGTCAGTGCACCAACAGCACTCAAAAGCATCCATGGGAAGTAGGAAGCTCTTCTTCCCCCATCTCTCCTTTTAAGATGCACTGTAGTAGTAGTACTACTACTACACTGTCAGGTATTTTTCCAGAACACTTTTCTAGCTAATGTCTCCCTGGAGACTCCCCTCCAGTAGCTCCTGCTCTGTGGAGCATGGGGAGCATGCACAATCATCCACATGCCATCAGAGATTTACTACGTGTATTACAGTAACAAGTAGTAACTACAAGGAGAAGCAAGCCAAGAGCTCCAATTACAGGCATGTGCCTCAAGGTTTGCTACCCCCTTGCTTGGTTCTCTGCAAGGACCCTTGCTTCAGCAGGGGAGGAGCAGTGGAGCATGGCCCAGCCCTGCTGCCACCTGGCTGCACAGCCTGGGTCCCCTCAAGGCGTGGGGTTTGTACCAGGAGAAGAGAGCCCATGGCTGCCCCACCAGTCTAGGTGCCACCTGCCCTTTCCACTGCCACCACAACACGGCAAAGTCTGAAGCATCCTCCTGGCCTCCAAACTCATCCCCACTCCTGTAAACATCTCTTCATCATCTGTCATGAAAATCCCATCTTTGTGCACACTTACTACTGTCAGGTGAGGCCTTAGGTGAGCCTGAGGTTCCTCCCTAACAAACAGATGCAATGGAAAAGGTGGGTGAGAGGAGGAGGTCAGCAGGGAGCAAGAGGTGTCCTCCTAAACCTATCAGGGCCCACAGAGACATCTGAACCTCTGGAGCTTCCCTCAGCATGGCAATAGCCTCAGCCATTCTCCAGCTCCTACCAATGCAGAGACAGTCACAGGAAACAGAAGACACAAATGGTGTCCCAGCAGGCTGAGAGCATCCACATTCCTTTTCCATCTCTCCTGGGGTTGGAAAAGGAAACCAAAGGAAACCAGCATCCCCCATCACTGCAATTTTCCCTGCATGTTGCTTTTTTGCTTTCACTGTCCAGGCTGTGCTACCAGCCATGGCTACCACATGTTAAATAAGATGTCTCCAGTTCTTTGCTGCTCCCACAGGGAATTGCATCCACTTCTTCTCCCCTACCTTGATGATTCATGTCCAAGGGCAGTTCTCTGTGGCTAGATGAGGTTCACCCTCCCTGCTTCAAAATCCAGGGAATAAACCCAATTGCCTGAACTTGAACCATTTGGGAAAAATTAGTCCAACCAGTAAATGTCTTTAAGAAGAAAAAAAAAAGTCATCTGATATTCAAATACTGGTCCTCCCCTGCAGCTCCTAGAACATCTACCAGTCTCTAAGTATATCACCAGCCCTTTGAAACTTCTGTGCACGCCACAGTGTTTCAGCAATAACAAATGACACAGTAGTGTCCACCACAAAAAAACCCCAAACCAAACTAAAACATACCTGGTTGCCCACCAATTAAGGGCATATGCCATTCTGTACTGAAAAGGGCTATGAGTGAGCAGAGTTTGGGAGGTGACAGTTTCATCTGGGATGTCAGAAGCAGCAGAGCTCCCAGTCAATCTCAGACTGCAGTACCCAAATCCAGATTTACAAATCCAGCAGATTTGTCTCGTTTTATTGCCTTATTAATTCATTCCACCGCAGATGAGAGAGAAGAGCAGATTCCATATCCTGACCTGCATCAAGGGAAGACAGGCTGGGCATTTTATGCAAGTCAAGAGAGTAGGAGAGGAGGTCTGGGCTGATCCTAAAGCCAACCTGACATTCATAAGGCAGAGTAGGACTGTGTGCAGCTCCTTTGGCCTTAGCAGAGGGGTCAGTCTCTTCTCTCGGGTAACAAGTGATAGGACCAGAGGAAATGGTCACAAACTGCCCCAGGGGAGATTGAGGTTGGACATCAGGAAGAATTTCCCCCCTGAAAGGGTTGTCAGGCATTGGAACAGGCTGCCCAGGGCAGTGGTGGAGTCCCCATCCCTAGAGGGATTGAAAAGGCCAATAGATGAGGTGCTGAAGGACATGGTCTAGAGGTGGACTAGGCAGGGTCACGCTGTGGTTGGACTTGATGATCTTGAAGGTCTTTTCCAACCCACAGGGATTCTGTGAAAAAAAAATCTGTAAAAAAGCAACATTATCTGTGACTGAAACTGCAGATATTTGTAACAGGGAAACTGTAACCCCTGTTTCTTATGATGGGCTTGATGTCTGGATCTAAGTCCTGCTGTGTTAAACCCACAGATCACACGTGCACCCTTGATGCTTCCAGTGAAAGCCTGACATTCCTCCAAAGCACAGCCATGAGGGGCAGGTGCTGTCACTTCACACACAGTAAGGAGAGAAGCAGCTCCACCTCCTGCTTTCACACCCAGCACAGATGGACCCACTGCTGCAGTGGGTTTGGCTGCAGTGGGTCCAACCTGGGCACATTGCTGGGCTGGGCTTTCCTCCCTACCCCTGGGCCAGCGCATGAGCATCGATGGGACAGTTTGGATGAAGGACAGCAGTGAAAGATTGTCCAGAGGGAGCTTTGTGCCCAGGATAAAGTGCAGACTGCAAGTGACAGAAGTAAAAATTCATGATCTGAAGCCAGCTCCCATCCAGGCCTTGGACTGCTAGGTCCATATAGCTGGGTCCTACCTCAGCAGCTGGCTGGGCTGCAGTGGAAGTCCCACCAGGACTTCCCTCAGTGGATACAGGAGAATTTAAGAAGTCACAGAATCAGAGAACAGTGTGGGTTGGAAGGGATCTCAACAATCATCTAATCCTGACTCATGTGGTATAAGATAGCATATCTCAAAGCTTTGATGCCTTGATCAAAAGCTGCCAAGCAAGTGTCCCCCTTGCACAGTGGGCGATGCTGCAGGATGTCTTCCTGCTTTGCAGCAGTAGCACACTCCCAAACATGCATCTCCACCCAGTTCCCAGAGCACCTCTGCTTTAGGGGTTGCAGGGATTGCTCATCCCAAAGCAGTCACAGGGCTGGGAGACAACCCCTTGCCTTGCCCAAGCTCTTAGTGTAGAGCAGACCTTGCTCCCTTGAGGCTTACAAGCACAAAGCCTATCTCAGTCTGCATTTTCTCCCAGTACTTGTCCCTGACCTCTACATTATCTTCCTCAAGATCCCAGAGGAAACCATGATATGAACGAGAACCCTGGGGTTTGCAGCAGCCTCTCTCTCTCCCTCAGGTCACCATCCCATCTCCCTTAAGAACCACACATAGACAAAGAGAAGGAAGGAAAAGCCCCAAAGACAGTAAGACATCACCTTTTGTAGGCTTGAAGACCAGCACCTCTCCCACACCACCAGCTGCCGGGTCAGCCCACCCAGCCAAGCACTGATGGAGCTCCTTGGTGGGTGATGTGGTGCAGGTGCTACCTGGCCTGGCTCTGCCCTAAATCATGGTATCTCAAACAAGTCAAGCTGGGGAATGGCACATTGTTACCGGGGGGCAGAACAGCTGGGGTTGCCCCAAGATCCTTGGTGCTGCAGTGGCTCTGGGTCAGCCTGAAAGCCATTTTCAGGAGAATGCTGCTGGGAATGATCTGGACTTGCTATGTGAGCAACATTCATAGCATGTGCTTGTGGCACAGATGGATAACTATTATTTTTATATACATATATATATATATATACATAAGCAGTCCTTTGAGTTTGAAGCCCTGTGACTTACAGGAACAGCAATGCAGCGGAGCTGCCATGAGCTCTTGAAAGCTCTGGCTACATTCCCACCACATCAACCCTTTCTTCAGCACATTGTGACAGAGTAGCTGACCATCCAGCTTCTGATGCCTTCCAGCAGCTACACAGCAGTGACCATCAAGCTCGAGGAAACCTCTTAAAATGGGACAAAACAGGTTATGGCTTCGGGAAAGAGTGGGATGCACTGATTTTCTAGTTGACCAGGGCACAGTGGCTCAAAAGGCTTGGGGAAGGTAAGTCAGGATCTTTGGTTTGTTCCTGTATGTCACTGCAGGCTTGGGGAGATATAACAGCTTTCACTAACCTGCTATTACAGGAGCTGCCTTCCCACATAGCACAGTTTGGGGCTCACCTTGCTCCTGGAAAAGCACAGAAGTCAGTGGAAGCATCAACCTGCTCATTAGTTGCTTGGCTTCAGGATCCAAACCTTACCCTACTGGGAGAGCACAGAGTTTGTAACCTGAAGAGCTCCCTGAGCCCCCTTCATGGAGCCACAGAGAGAAAAGGGGAGGAGGTGTCAGCCAAACACAAGGCCAAGACAAGGACAGTATTATTTTTAGCCCCTGCTGCTTTTCTCTGACCTCAGCGGGGAAACAAGCACGCTCCATGCAAACCCATTAATGCTTTCCTTCATTTTACACTGGAAAATTACACACTCTTATCTGCCTCCCAGGGAGCAGTTTGCATTTAATTCTCTGCTATTTGCAAAATACTTTGAAAACCGTGGCTAGAGCTGATTGCTACACACACACCAAAAGGAAGCAGTGATTGGGATGCCGTTGGGAGACCTATTTTTGGTACCCGATTGGTATCTGAACCTGGATGCCAACCACAGAATCACAAGGGTGGAAAAGACCATTTAGATCGAGTCCAACCATCCCTGTCTAAAAACCATCCTCTCCTAAACCCCATCCCTGAGCACTTCATCTCACCATCTGTTAAATACACCCAGCGGTGGGGACTCAACCCCCTCCCTGGGCAGCCTGTGCCACATCCCAACAGCTCTTTCAGTGAAGAATTTCTTCCCCACATCCAATCTGAACCTGCCCTGGAGCAGCTTGAGGCCATTTCCCCTTGTCCTGTCACTGGGCAGAAGAGACCATCACCCACCTCTCTCCAACCTCCTGTCAGGTCATTCTAGGCAGGGATAAGGTCTCCCCTCAGCCTCCTCCAGACTAAACACCCCCAGCTCCCTCAGCCACCAAACAGCACTGAAGCAGGTTACTGGTGGGAGCAAGTGCAGGGAGATGTTTGCTCTGCTCTACATCTCTCTTACAGACAGGAGGGGACCATCAGCATCAACTAACTGGGATGAACCTGGTGCTGGAGAACAAGGCAGTCACCCCTCACTGTAGGGGAAATGCAGCTGCTGGCCAAGCACCTGGGACCATTATTTCTTCATCCTCTCAGCATAAGCAACATGCTCCCACCTGGTTTTGCATAACCCAAACATTTATAATGCCTGGATTTGTACTGCAGCCCCCTCCCTTGGCATAGCACCCTCCATGCTGCAAGTATGTCTTCTCCCATGGGTCACAGACATCTGAACTGCTCTTTGGGAGGAAGAGCAGAGGAGTTACCCTAGGGAAGTCTTTGAGGTCCTTCCCCAGCAGCCTTGCCCCTTCCCTACAGAGGAACACGTCAGGGCCTCTTCCAGCACCTTTTGAGCTCAGGGCAAAGAGCAAAAGCAGTGTGTGTGCAAACTGGTTTGTTCAGCTGGCACCCCCACAGCACACCTTGGCCAGAGCTGGTCAGCAAGTGCTGAGGCACCATTCACGAGGTGGTCTAATTTGTTCTGGTTCACTTAAGGCCTCCCCAGCTGGGTCACACATCTGGCAGCCCCTGACCAGGCCAGCACAGCAGCAGCCCTTGCTGGGCTTTTGGTGGCAGACAGTGCCCTCCAGTGGGACATTCTCCACCACACCGTTCACACGTTTTCCCAGGGACAGGGATGCAGGAAGGCAACGCACGTTTTAAAAGCCCTAAACTACACAAGGAGCGAAGCTACAAGTCCTCAGCTCCACGACAAGCCATGGGAGACAACTGTGCCCTTCCACCAGTGAGGAGGACTGAGCTGGTGGTGTTGGCTGCAGAAAGCATCATCTCTGCAACCAGCATTCACATGAGTACTAAAAATGCCATCCCTGTCATTCAGTGCCAGAGGATCTATATGCCCTGGCCTGGTCAGGAGCCTCACCCAGAATTTGAATCAAGCTCTGGAGATGTTTTTCAGACAGATGAAAAATGTCCCCCCCAGATCATCAGGTCATGCCAGGGCTTCCCATAAAGCTCTGCTTTAGGGCCAGTGGAAAACATGCAGCACTAAGCACAGATGCAGAATAATTTTTAATTTCTTAAATTAAGGACCAAATTATTTTTTTTTTCATTAAAAAAAGGTATTTAATATCCATGTGCTGGCAGTTTGCACAGCTCTCGAGCAGGGTAAGGAGGAGTAAGATGATGTACAGCAGTGTGGAACAAGTGCTTTGTTTCCCAAGCTGAGCTAGCATTAAAAATAAGTTACAAGGAAGATTGTGGTGGGATGTTCCTGGTCCATAAAACACACCAGAAAGGTTTGTGCAGCCAGTGACTTGTCGGCCAAGGAAGCAGTGACAGGTCACCAAGTCCACAAGGGCTTTGGGGGAGCCCCAAGACCTCCTCAGAGCTAGGGGGACTGCTCCAGGAAGGTCTGGTAGGCCTGGCTGGTGTTGACCCAAGCACCCTACAGCCACTCAGGGGGCCTGGCCCGCAGCTTCATCCGGAAGGGGTCAAAGTGCAGCCACTCTCCCAGGTCATGCAGCTCCATTGCTGGCTCCTCCACAGCCCTCACCGGTGGTTCCTCAGGGCTCATGTCCCTCCTGGGGTGCTGTCCCTGCCTTGCTGCCCTGCACAGGGCACCAGCAGCCACCAGCATCGCCAGGGCAGCTGTAATGGCCGCCCCCACCAGGATGTCAGCGTGGCGGAGGAAGAAGTTGATCCCTGCAAGAGAAGGGCTACAGTCTTGTCCTGCTTGTCCCCTGTGTTCACAAAGTCCCCATATCCACCATTCCACAGTGCTCAGGGCTGAGACCTGGAGCTATGGATGGTCCTCCAGGAGGACAAGCATGGCCTCTGCTACCCTCCAGAAACCCTCATGGCTGTCTCCAGGGCAGAGTATCTCTCCCAAACTTTCATCCCAAATAAATATCTAGACCAAGAGCCAACCTCCAGGAACAGCTCAGGGCTGGTACTGCCCCAGGAGAGCCCCAGTAGAGAAAAATAGGAGCCAAACCCATGTGCAGCTACATGGAGGCTAGACCACCTGCTACCATTTCCATCCAGACCTGAGGGAACCCTCTCCTTGACCCAAGAGACATTAATCTATAAATAATTCTATAAATGAGTGTTTAGCTGGATAGGCTCAGACTGCTTAACTGGTTAATTCATTAGGAGCTGAGAGGATGGATGAGAAATGCAATTTGGCTGCAAGCTCACATTCAGGTTTAAGATGCTTCCAAATGCTGGAAGGATAAATAGCAATTTTGGTGAAGCAGCAGCAGCAGCATTTTGAGTAGAGACTGCAGAATATTGGAGCCTCCCAACCTGAAAGCCATCATTTCTCAGGAAGATTGGATTAGCCAGCTCTGGATTATAGTCAAGCACCACATGCCATCTGCTTAGCCTTGTGTCACATGTCAGGGGAGTGCCTACATAACCACCAGGAACATCATCTCACCAAGATCTACACGGGGTGACAGGAGGTCACGGGGCACACCAAGGAGTGAGCAAGTTTGTGGAGCACATCAATTTCAGCAGTGATAATTCTAAGTCACCCTCAGCCACTCTTTTTTTATAGCAACAAACCTGCACATCCAAGGTTGGAAGATGCAGAAGGACCAGGGAAATAAAAGGCTTTCACATGCCAAGTTTTAACCCAGATACAGAGGAAGTTATTCTTGAAGATTCCAGCTGGGGATAAGGAAACACCACCAGCTATTTCCAGTATTTAGCCACCAGGTTTGGGCACTGGTAGCTCCTCTGACTCACTGCTGCCAAGAAGCATGGGCCTTACTGAGTGTTTCCATCCACAGCCTCCCTCGAGCAGGGAATTGTGGAATCACAGATGGGATGGGGTGAAAAGGTACCTCTGGAGTTCTGCTCTGTCTTCTTTCCACCCTCCCTTCAGGCATTTACATGCCTTGACAAGATACCCCTGAGGCTTCTCTTCCCCAGGCTAAACAGTCCCACCAGGTCTCTCAGCCTTTCCTCATAGGAGGAGAGCTGGTATGATGCTTCACTGGTCTATCTCCAATATGTCTAAGTCCCTCTTGCACTGAGGAGCCCAGAAGCAGTAGCACTCCCTAAAAATTCCATGCCCTTCTCAGGAGAGCTTGAGAGCACTGGTGTCACACTGAACTACACCCAACAATCAGTGATACATTAACCTGTTATGGTCAAATGATGCAGGTCACTCCTTGGTTGCCCATATAGGGTCACTTCTGAAAGCTGATGCCTTTGGAATCTGGGAAAGACCATTTCTCCTTCAAGTACAACACTCACCCTCCTAGCTCAGATACCCACACTGTTTAAACTTCCTTTTGGAAGATGAGGGGAGGGAGGAAGAGGGATCACATTGACCTCCAAGTCTGTTCATATCCAAAGACAAGTCCCAAAGAGCAGCTCCTGAAGTCAAAGGAGGAAGCCTACAGGGACAATCAGCTGAGCATTGTCTTGGAAAGATGTTGTATCACTCCCACACCAGTTTTGAGCATCTAAAGCCATGAGACTCATTAAAATGCCAATTTTAAGCTCTACATGTTAACAGAGGCAGAGCTGGCAGGACCCCAGGCAAGGAGAGAGCACTCACACCAGGCTGCACATGACAATGGCAACACCTCACAGATGACACAAGAACAACACCCAGCTGCAGGGGAAAGCAGAGCTCCTCCTTTGTCCTCTACCTGACCGGGGAGCACGGATGCAGAGGGTGCCAGACTTGGTGGGGGAATGATCTTCATAGTCCTTCTTGCAGCGGCAGAGGTACGTGCCCAGGCCGTTGAAGCACTCGGCCTCCTCCCCACAGAGACCGACCCCAGCGCTGCACTCGTTCACATCTAACAGAGGGAAACAGGAGCTCTAAGTCAAGTCAGGCTTGGCATTAAAAATAATTTAAAAAAAATAAAGTTTAACCCCCAGAGAAAAAACAAGGCACCCACCTTCAACAGACAGTGAAACAAGCTGCAGCTTCTCCGCTCCGACAGAGGTACCGAGCAGCTCCTCCAGCTGGGAGTGCAGGAGCAGAGACACATCCCTCTCCTCTGGCTTCAGGTGCAGCCAGAAGGTGAGCAGCAGGTTGGCACTGCTCATCCTGCAAGCAAGGGAGAGCCCAGGGTAGCACACAAGGAAAGCACTGCCACCAGGCCCAGCTCAGAGAGCCCATGTAGACCTCCCACCACTTGTATTAGATGATGGTGCTGCAGGCTCCTACAAAGACTGTGACAAGAGGCAGTGTTTGCACTTGGTCCAAGGGGAAAAGGTAACAGCTCCTCATGTGGAGCTACACTTAAGCAACCAGAGAGTCACATTAAGCAAATTAATGGCAACCTGCAGCCTCAGGTCAGCCTCAATGAATTGTGGGAGGGATCTTGCTGACAGGTCCCATCTCGCTTCAGCAGACACTGTGGAAAGCGTGAGGATCCTCATTTTCTCCAGATTAAATCCATCTTAACCCTCTAAAAGCCCTGCCCAGCACTGAACACTGATTTTTATCATCTTTCCTCTAGAAAAGAGATTTTGTTTTTCATTTACTTTCAGGACTTGGTATAGATCACATGAGAGAAGCAAGGCTGGATCTCTGGAGAAGAAGAATGAGAAGCCAAGCCATTACTACCCAAGAAAACATACAGGCTGTGGCAGCATTGCCTGTCAAGCCAGCAGCACAGCAGTAATTCTACCTTTTGATTTTCTTCAGCTTTATTTCACTGACTCTGTTGGCAGAAATCTTCAGGTTTTCCTGGATCTGCAAATGAACAGTGACCATTGCTGAATCAGTGGTTGATGGGCAGGAGGATGGCAACAAACAGGTTTGGGGTTTTTTTTCTCCTAGGGGTACCTCCCTTACTCTTCACCCTCACAACCCTCTTGGGATGCATAAGATGTCCTACAATCCACTGCTCTGAGTCTTTTCTCTGGGAGAACACCAGTTGTTCCCATCTGGTTAGTCTCACCTCAACCCCTACAAACACACAAGGTCATTTGGAGAAAGGAAGGACAATAGTAGCCCCAAGTGAGTGTTTGGGTGACAAACAACTGCAGAGCAGCAGCAGATGGGGAGCAGCTTCCTGGGTTAGGCAGGAAGCCTGTACCTACTCCAGTTTGCATCCCAGGAAAGAAGTTCAGGTGCAGCCCTGGAAGCAGGTGCTCCCACACTTGCCCTCTTTCTAAGCTCTGGCTACAAGCTGGCCATTTCCAGAGGTGAGTTACAGCCCTCAGTTGGTTGTATCTCAGCTTCTGCAGTGCTTATCTACTCCTTGTGATGGCACAATACTACCAAGAAGTGCAGTGCCTAAACACCAGCCACTGCTACCAGGCACTCCCAATCACAGAATGTCAGGAGTTGGAAGGGACCTCAGAAGATCATCAAGTCTATACCCTCTGTCTGAGCAGGGTCACCTCAATTAAATCACACAGGAACGTGTCCAGATTTGTCTTGAATGTCTCCAAAGGAGGAGACTCCACAGCCTCTCTGGGCAGCCTGGCCCAGGGCTCCGTCACCCTCACAGGGAA
>VXBZ01000528.1:96664-127431 GCA_013399135.1 Heliornis fulica
TGCCCAAGCCTGTGACGTTGCCTGGGGTTGTTGTGACCAAAGTGCAGGACCCGGCATTTGGCCTTGTTGAACATCATATTGTTGGGCTGGGGCCAACAATATGATGTTTGGAGTGGTTTCTGTAGGCTCAGCCCTGTGGTTGGAGACAAGCCTGGACCACAGCTGCTCTACAGGGGTCTGGCCCTTGGCTTCCCACCCAGCCTCCAACAGCTGGAATTGCCTGATTTGGCTTCTGAGAGAGACTTGGCCAACAAGACCACTTTGTTGGAAGTCTTCCCCTCCCCAGACACCTGGGTTATGTTTGCCAGGCTGGAACTGCCAGTGATACAGTCTGATCCTTGCCCCCACCAACTACTTCTGGCTTCTAAAGACAGCTTACAGCAAGATCTGAGGTAGTGAGACCTACCAGCATGTTTCTGTTGCTGTCCTCCTGGTATCTGGGTGTTTCTGGATACAGGATCTTTGAAGACTTCCTGAGACGTTCGGCCTCTTGACTCTGCTTCCCCTCCTTGGGCCACAGGAAGAGTAGGGTGTGCAGGAGTGGCACCAGAGGAGGCATTTCTCTGTTCTCCTGCACCCACTTGCAAAGCTTCTGGGGTTTTCTGCATTTTAAATCCTCTGAGGAAGAAGGCTGAGGCCAGCTTGTGGCTAGGAGCTGCGCCCTGATGCTGCACAGGCACCACACGCTTCTCCTTCCTCACGTCCCAGCTGTCGGGCAGGGAAGCTGGTGCCATCCCAGAGCCACTACTCACATGCTCCTCAGGCTTAGGAAGCCCCAAACCAGGATGTGGGTCTGTGACAGAAGCTGGGGACAGACCCCCAGCTGGCAAGCCCATGGGGGCTGAGGTTTCTCCTTGCTGGATGCCCACCTGCCCCAATTCCAGCTTTTGCATCCCAAGGCATCCAGGGGATTCATCCATAGCCAGCTTGGAGGCTACTGATGGATAGCAAGGTGAAGAAGGAAGCACGAGGATGCGTTGTCCTGGGCTAGCCAGCAAGACATCTACCTTTGCCCTGAGACTGAGTGGGTCCAAAGCTGCTGGTGGAGAGAAATTGATGCTGGGCAGAGGCTCCACTTCTGGATTGGGGGTTCGGAGCCTGAAATCGGTAGAGCCAAAGTCTGCAGCAACAGGTTCTGCACAGGAGACCACCAGCACAGGGAGTTTTTCTGTCCCTAGGGTGAATGTGGCTGTGGGAGCACGCTCCAGGTCGGGTGGCAAAGGGGGCACAGCCAGCCCTGGCTTAGCAGCTCTGTCACTTGGGTGGTGGCAGCTTTTGACACTCAAGGAAGATGCGTGAGCTTTCTCAACAGATGGGGAGTCACGTGCTCGGGTGTTTTGGGGAAGGGTCCCAGGGTCTCTAGGGGCTGAGTGTGGGACATGACTGCTCTGGCCATACAGACGAGGATGCTCTTGGAGGATGTCCCACGGTGCTGTGGGATGTAACACTGTTTTCCTCTCAACACCACCCCTAAAAGATTCTGGGGAGGAAAAACCTGTGAGCTCTGTAGGATGGAGGAGAGTTGTTCCTAACTCAGGTTGATCCGGAGACAGATCCCCAGAACTGCTTTGGCACCTTTGTCTTCTCTCAGGTGGCAGTTGTAAGTGCCCCTTTACCACTTCATATGGGCTACTCAGGCTGGGCATCAGGCCCTTTGCAAGGCTGTCAGCATCACCTCTCACTGTGTCATCAACTGGGACACTCAACTGAGGATGGCCTTCATCCTTCTCCAGAAGGACTGTGCTGTACATGCTGGTACCTGCCTTCCCTTCACTTTCTCTTCTGCCAGGGGATAAAGCCTGTGAGAGTGAAGCCAAGTCCAGGCAACCTGTGTGTGTTGGTTTAATAGGGAACTGTGGGTCTCCCAGATCTTTTGGCTTCAGGGTAGGGTGCAGGACAGACTGACCATCTTCCAGACCCACACCTGCTGGCTGCAAGAAGGGCTCTGTTACCTGCAAGTCACCAAGTGATGGAGTTTCCAGAAGCCCACTTGAAAGCCTGGGTGTATAATCAAAGCCTACTGTGATGTCCCCACTCCTAGAGGGACTTAGACTCCAGGTATCCTGCTCCACAGCATGGATTATGCCCCCAGGTATTCCTCTGCCTTGAGCTTCCTTGAAGCGGCTCAGACCTCCTCTCTGCTCAGACCACAGCACACCAGGTGCTTTTCTTTCCAGAAGTGGCTTCCTTGCACCTTCATGTGGGACAAGCTCAACAGAACTTCCCACAGCCATAGCATCCAGCATGCTCCCTCTTCCCTGCAGCAAACCACCACTCAACACCACGGCCGTGCCAAGGCTCACGGTACTACGAGTGGTCACAAAGCCCAGCACACTTCTAAGGTCTTCAGCCCACCCACTCTGAAAAGTACCATCTTGCTTTGATAGTTTTGGAGCAGGAGTTTCATAAATAACATCATCTTTGGAGGAAGATTCACCTTTCTGGTCTTGGAAGATGTAATACTTCCCTTTAAATTGTGTGTCTCTGCAGTTTGGCAAGTACCTCTTCAGCAGCACAACGTGGACAGCCTGAGCAAAGGTGGCAAAAACCTGCAGCTCCTTTTTCCAGCAAGCATATATCACACTGTTTTCCACCAGTGAAGAAACTCCTTCAAATAGGATTTTGTCCTCGTTTCTGTGGCAACCCTCCTTAGTGATAAATCCCTGAATGTAGATTATTATATGCTTTCTGGAGCCTGCCCAGATTGTCCAGTTGCACCAAAAGTCTTTTGGAGAATCACCATGGTACACTGGTGGAGAAAACTCCCCATACTTGTCCTTCAGAACTCTGTGGCAGCTTCTTATAGGCACATATGCTGATATCCATGGAAAGGCCGGCTCTGGAAGACAGGAAGCAACAACCTCAAGTTCTCCTCCACCTCCACTTCCCAGGAGGAGTTACTAGTCCTTAATTCCAGAAATTGTTTTCAACCTCCTTCATCTCCCCATTTTGCTACATCCCATTTGCCAAGTAATGTGCAAATCCATCAGCAGGAGAACAGGTAAGTAACCCTGGGGCAGATCCTGGGGTGAAGAGGCAGAGGTCACCTGGGCATGCACCCACACACCAGCCCAGGGTGAGCCTAGAACTGTCATCCCTTCCAGCCCAAGGGACTCCACCCACACCTGCAACCTACTCCCCATCCCCATCAGTGCTCACCCAACCAGAAGGTGCCACTTGAGAATACTCAGAGGGTTGAGGGCAGCTGGAGAAGCCCTGGCCATCACCACCTCGTGGAAAGCCAGCCTGCATTCCCACTGCTACTACCCCGCAGCAGGGCACACTCCTGCCTTGAGGTCCCTCCCCACACCCTCAAACACGGCCACGCAGGAGCACAGAGGTCCCAGAACCACCACGCTGTGGGTGCCACTTGTCCTAAGGAGGAGGCATGTCCCCAGCTTCAGGGTCAGAGTGTTCATGGATCAAAGCTAAAGGCTCAGGGAACTGCCACATGAGGACAAGCTACAAAAGCCACAAGCACACTGTTACATTTGGTTTCTACACATGGGCAACTTCTGCTGTTTATACACCTGCTGATCTGGAAGGTAATGCTCTCCTAAAGGCACCTTCAGTCTCTTTGCTTCAAGGGGTTCAGCCAGACAAGAAGTCCTCAGAACCTCAGTAGGACAAGCAACATGGGCATCTCACTAATTTAACCCTCAGAGAGGGAAACACCTTCCCTTGGGCAGGAAGAAATGTGATATTTCCCAGAACTTCTAACTCAAAGTTAGAGGAGCCATGGTTCAGCACTAGGCTTACCCTACAGGAGCACAATTAAAGGTTGGATTGAACCTTTGCAACTGGTTTTAGTTGCTGCCCAACAGTGATTTTCTACAGTGCATTGCTCCTGCAATAGGGAGCTCTAAGATTGCCACACACATTATCTCCCACCCTAGGACTGATTTCTCCCTTCCCCCACACTCAGTATCAGCCATGTCCCTTTCCCTTCCCACACCATCCTGGGGCCAGGTTGTTGCTCCTGGCTTTCCATAGCTGGATGTGCTCAACAAAATCTGGGGAGAATTTATACAGGCTACAAAAAACCCAACAAACAACAAACAGCTTCCTGGAGAATTAACTCTTACAGAATCACAGAACTGTAGGGGCTGGAAGGGACCTCCAGAGATCATCCAGTCCAACCCCCTGCCAAAGCAGGTTCCCTAGAGCAGGTCACACAGGTCAGTGTCCAGATGAGTCTTGAATGTCTCCAGAGAAGGAGACTCCACAAGCCCCCTGGGCAGCCTGTCCCAGGGCTCCCTCACCCTCACCATGAAGAGGTTCTTTTGCACATTGGTGCAGAACCTCCTGTGGTCCAGCTTGTGACCATTGCCCCTTGTCCTGTCCCCACAGGCCACTGAGAAGAGGTTGGCCATCTCCCTTTGTCTCCCACACTTCAGATATTGATAAACATTTATAAACAGTACCTGGTTTAACCTTCTGGGATTCCCAAGAGGACCCACGTGCCTATAAAGAAAAGAAGGGTTTATTGCAGACTTGAGTACCTCTGTCCATCAGAGAGGTCCCAGGTGGGACCTATGGAAAAGGAGACCCAAACCCACTACAACCTGGTAGCCTGGGGAGTTGTTTGTATCTGGACCAAGCCCCTAGGCCACCTCAATTTTTTTTCCACATGTAATAAGCACTAACCCCTCCCTACCCCCAAAACCATTGTCTAACTTACACTGTGAGACCACAGCTGGTAAAAAATCCCACCCCAACACACCACAAGCCAAGCTGGGCTTTAAACCACAGAGACCACGCAGAGGAGAAAAGGTTTCACAAGCTGGCAGGACACCACACCCAGGAAGGTGGTTTCCTAGCTGGAACCCAGTCCCCACATCCCATTGCTCACCCCTGGGGCAGCACCAGCAGCATCACAGCCGGCAGCATCGCAGCAGGACTTCAGCATCACCTTGGGAGCCTGCCTGCCAGCAGCTGGTCCCCAGGCCCAGGACACCAGGAGCAGGGCCACAAGTATTGGTGAGGGCAACAACTTCATGGCAGAAGTTTACCAGAGGCACAGCATCAAAATGAGACCCAAAAAACCCCAAAATGAAAGCCTCTCCCTTCCTTAGAGGAACCCCAAGGCTGAGTAACCATGGGATGACCGCCTTTCCCAGCCCCTCTCCAAAACACATCCCTGGAGAAAAAGGTCTAGCCTGGCAGCCCACTCACTCATATACCACCCTGCTACTGCTGTGGTAGCAATTAGCTAATCAATTAAACGAGGCCAGATGTCACTCATCAGGGATCAGCCTGCCCTCTCAGTTCACCACCCAGTATTCTCCCTTCCCTGGGTGGTTTGGTGGGGCAGCATTGGCTGGTTGTAACGCTGTAACCTGGAGTTACAGAGATGCCCTGACCCAGAAGTGGAGCCCATGTTGGTTGTTCTCTTCAACAAAAAGTTAAAAATTGATTCAATTATGGGGGGAGGCCCCCCACACCCCTCATGTAAAAACAGCCCTTTTCATCACAGCGTTTGAAGCAGCTTCTGCTGGGGTTTCCCCTGGGCTGCAGCATCCCGAGACTGTCCCTAGTGAGAGAGGTGACACCACCTTGAAACACAAGCAGCTCCTCTCCTCATCCACACTCAGTGAGGTGTGGAAAGCAAACAGCCCAGGTGATGATGTGTAAATTATCAGATGCTTAAAATTCTTCCAGCTCTAATAGCCTAACTTGTCATTAGGGCCACCAAGATAAAGCGGTTGGTCTGTCTGACATGTGGCTTTGACAATACTCTTTTAAAAATGTCAATCATCATTTAGCAAAATAAAAATCAAAAATCCTTTTGTTTTTTCCCTCTAAGCCATCACAGTTTGACAGGCTGATGGATGTCTGGGGACAGACAAATGCACCCATTTGTTGTGTGGGTTGAAGTAAGCAGCGTGTGACACCATCCCAGCCACCCCGGGCTCGCAGCAGCGCTGGTGTCAGCGGCTGTGTCCCAGCTCCTGGTTTTTAAGCCTTTCCACCCATCCAGCACGTGGTCAGTGAGGGGTTGTAATTCATCCACCAGCACAAACTCCTCCTTCTGCAGTATGTGGCTACACATGTCCCAAGCAACCCCAATCTCCCACTCAGGGCAGGTGTGGGCAGACCTGCAGCCCCCACTCTGGGCTTACCGTAGGATCACTGAGGTTGGAAAAGACTTTTAAGCTCCTCAAGTCCAACCATACACCTGATGCCTGCAAGTCCTCCACTAAATTGTGTCCCTAACTGCCCCAACTATTGGCCTTTTCAGTCCCTCCAGGGATGGGGACTCCACCACAGTTCCAACAGATGTTGGAACAGGCTGCCCTGGGCAGTCTGTTCCAATATCTGGCATCTCTTTTGGAGAAGCGATTTTTCCTAACATTCAATTTAACCTTCTTGGGCACAACTTGAAGCCAGATCCTCTTGTCCTATTGCTTGTTGCTTGGGAGAAGAAGCTAACAGCCACCTGGCTACAACCTCCTTTCTGATGGGTGTAGAGAGCAAGAAGGTGTCCCCTCAGCCTTCTATTCTCCAGGCTAAACAACCCCAGTTCCCTCAGCTCCTTCTCATAAGACTTGGGCTCTGGACCCTTCACCAGCTTTGTTGCCCTTCTCTGGACCTGCTCCAGCACCTCAATGTCCTTCAAAAGTGGACACAGTGTTTGAGGTGTGGCCTCACCAGTGCCAAGTATGGGGGGGGGGGATGATCACTGCCGTGCTGTTCCTCACCCAGGATGCTGCTGGCCTTCTTGGCCACCCAGGCACACTGCTGGCTCATGTTAAGCCATCTGAAGATCAAAACCACCAGGTCCTGGTGGACCTTAACATGGTCTGAGTTTCAACACGGTGAACAAAGCCAAGTGGCTTTGTTGAAACTCATACAGTTGTCCTCAGACCATGCAGCCAGTTTTTGACCCATCAAAGAGTACACCCATCCAAGGTGTGAGCAGACAGTTTCTCTGGGAGAATGCTGTGGGAAACGGTGTCAAAAGCTTTACTAAAGTCCAGGTAAACAATATCCACATCTTCACCCTCACCCACTAAGCAGGTCACCTTGTCACAGAAGGAGATCAGGTTAGTCAAGCAGGACCTGCCCTTCATAAACCCATACTAACTGGCCCTATTGGATTGTTAAGCACATGCCATGGGATGGTACTCAAGATGATCTGCTCCATAACCTTCCCCAGCACTGAGGTCAGACTGACAGGCCTGTAGTTCCCCCAATCCTCCTTCTAGCCCTTCTTGTGAGGGGGTGTCACACTGGCTAACCTCCAGTCAACTGGGACCTCCCCGTTTAGCCAGGACTGCTGATGAAGAATGGAAATTGGCCTGATGAGCACATCACCAGCTCCCTCAGCACCCTTGGCAGATCTCATCTGGCCCCATAGACCTGTGTGTGTCTCAGTGATGTAAGCTCCATGTAGACAGGATTTACCCTCATGACCATCATACAGGGTTGTGCTACCAGGATGTTTACCTTGCAAGATAAGCAACCTGGCTGGACACCCTGCTGTGAAGCAGGGAGGTCACTATGGCCTCAAGCTGCGCCAGGGCAGGTTCAGCTTAGATGTTGGGAAGAAATTCTTCACTGAAAGAACTGTTGGGATGTGGCACAGGCTGCCCAGGGAGGGGGTTGAGTCCCCACCCCTGGGGGGATTTATCAGACGGGGAGATGAGGTGCTCAGGGATGTGGTTTAGGAGAGGACAGGGATGGTTGGACTCAATGATCTAATGGTCTTTTCCACCCTTGTGATTCTGTATCATCTATTTCACCAGTAGAACAGGAGCATTTGCTCCATTTTCACTTAGCAGATGGTAGACCAGAGCTGGTGAACTAAATCTTAAGGCCAAGTTTCTTTTTAACTTGCTGACGTGTAAGTATTTGAGTGAGAAATGTTACCGTGTAGGGCATTTTTTCATTTGTTTGTTCTGTAACTACTAGTTTAGTTTTATCATGAGTATTTCCATAGAAACATAAATTGTCCATTAGGATGTCTGGCCCCTTTGACTAAATCCTCCTGCTCAGCACTGGCTCATTTTCTAATTTATTTTGGGTCTGCCTGGCCCAAGAGTATCTGCCAGAGGAAAGCTGGTGGCCATATCCATGCTGGCATGTGCCACGTTGCACAAACTCTGCACCATGGGGCCAAAAAACCCCAAATTGCAGGGCCACATCCACTCTACCAGCTCCTGCACTTCCAGTTTCTTGGAACAGGGTTGAATGTCATAGAATCATAGAATCATAGAATTGTTAAGGTTGGAAGAGACCCTTAAGATCATCCAGTCCAACCGTTAACCTACAAGTTAACAATACACCCCCCAGGATGAATCCATGGACCCACCGTGACCCTCAGCAGCTGGGCATCTCCAAAGCTGCTGAAGTTCTACAGCTGGTTGAAGCCTTTGAGGGCAACGGGGCTGCCTTGGAGACCTCTGGTGCAGGCAGGGCCATCCAAGGGAGCGTGGCCAGAAAACGGGGAGTCTCCAAACCCAAGCCCATTTCAGCAGGAGCTCAAGTTTCAGCACGATATTGGCAGCACGATATACCTGGAGCTCATGCTTAGAACTGTCCTGATGTCATTTATGACACACAGACTGGCTGAGAGCTTCAGCTGCATAAATTTACCATCTACCTCCCTCTAGTGAGGGAATTGCTGCATGAAGCGAGAGGGAAAGATCACACTGAGCAGTCTTTGGGTTTATTTTATTTCTTAGAACATCCAGTAACTGAACTCTTCCATCTTTTTTTCCTGCTGCTTGTTCATGATCCACTCACACACCAAAAGTGGATGGGAAGAGCTTAAGGAGGACGAGAAATTAGGATTTGCCCATCACCTTGATAACCAAATAGCTACAGCCCAAAGCAGAGGGCAACACCCCCGAGGGCAGCCAAATGCTGCTGCAAGAACAGTGCTTGAGGAACAGTGTGTCAAAGCCAAGAGTATCTTCAGGAAAGGTGATAATGTTGGTGGCCAGAAGGCAGGTTCATCCCCTCGTGTGCAAGAAGCCAATTCCCACCTGCAGGGGAGATCTGGCTTTTACTCAGTCCTGGGGGCTCAGTGGACTTTTGCAAACCCAGCACACCCGAAGCCGGCGCTTTCGGTGTATTTCCAGACAGACAAGGTGGCACCCTCCCAGTTACAGTGGTTGGGCAGTAATTTACATGTGATTAGAATAATTGCCATGTCCTCTTCATCAATCACTGTGCCTGTGTGGAGGAAGGATCTTCACCTGGCCAAGGGTCTTCTTGGCCTGTGGGTGTGTTTTTAGTGTTATATAATGAAGACAGCTCAGCTTGGGATGCCTGGATGTCAGTTTTGGCAGCCAAACTGGCTCTGGGTGTGTGGAGATGTTCTTGGTGTTCCAGGACAGTTAATTTACAGGTGCTCCTTTAAACACTTCCCTTTGATCCTTTTCTTAGCAACTACCCCCAATCACTCCTAATTATAATACAGAGCCATGGGTAACTTTTAAGTTAGATGTCAACATCACTGATAAGCTCTTTTTCTTTAACAGATTTCAAGTGTTATTGTCTAGAGCCAACTAAACACCCAGGGATGTGTGGGGGTGCCCATCTTAACGGCTCTGTCCTGCCAAACGAGCTGACAGCCCTGTGCTTGCCGGGGCTGCTCTATTATTTATGGCTACATTATGTAGAACGAGATCCCAGTATTTAGTTACTGGAGATAAGCATCGGTTTAATTCCCATTTCTTTGTGTCACTCGTTAGCAGGATTGATTTTAGGTCTGTTGGGGCCAAAGATGCAATTATGCTCTTAGACACAATTAAAGGTAGGGGAATTCTCAGGAGCTGATGTTTTCCTTAAATACAGAGCTGCCTTTCCCTGCTTTTCATTGATCTGGCTGCTAATCCTCTGGCCTGTGCTCAGGAATGTTTTAAATGAACAAAGCCACCAGGCTCCAGTTTGTCACGGGGAGGGTTTTACCCACGCTGAGGGTGAGCCTCAAACTCTTGCCCACGCGGATGCGGAGTTGAGAGCTTATGGTTGGTGGCGTTTCTAGAGACTGGTGGAATGAAGAGCACATCTGCTAGGTTTGCCTGTGTGGCATAGATGGGAGGGCTGAAGTGATGTTCCTCTGGTCATCCTGATGCCTTCAAGGAATCTGTTCCTTCTCTGCCCTGGCCTGGGAGCCCTCGGATCCCATTGTCTAACCTCAGATGGAGAAAGCTACGGGATCCATATGCAATGTAGATCTGTCTTAAAGATTCCTGACATTGACTGCAGAGCATTTCATGTTTGCATGGAGCCCATCTCTGTAGCCCTTAGAGCCCAGGTGCCTATGTCCAGATGTAGCCTCCAGATGTTTGTGTGGCTATATCCAGAGTCCAGATGTGCTAAGGCCCTGTCTGTGTAACAGTACAAAAGGTGTGAGGATGACATCAGGTTGCACCAAGTGAGCAGTCCCTAGGCCTCTTCAGACACCTGGCAGGCAAACAGAACACTGGCAGNTGCCGGCCCTTCAGGTACTGGAAGGCCGCTCTAAGATCTCCTTGGAGCCTTCTCTTCTCCAGGCTGAACAAGCCCAACTCTCTCAGCCTGTCTGCATAGGAGAGATGCTCCAGCCCTCTGATATCTCCAAAAGATGTAATCAAAGTCCATTCTGGATTGAGAGACCAGGAGGTTCTGAGTTTTTCCAGAGATGGAAGCAAATGCTGCTGCATGCTGTGAAAGCAAGTTCTAGTGGACATTTACCAGCAGATGGGCCTCAGCAGTGGGAGATGTGCCTCCAGCCACACTGTCCAGCTCAGTGCTGACCCACAATTGGGCTGGCCCAGGATTCCTGCAGCCTTACTTGGAGGCAGCAAAGCCTTCACCCCGGGGTCAAACCCTGCTCAGCACCCCCATCTCTGGCCTGCTTTCATCACTGCCCTGTTGGTATTTTATGGCAGGGNGAAGGCCGCTCTAAGATCTCCTTGGAGCCTTCTCTTCTCCAGGCTGAACAAGCCCAACTCTCTCAGCCTGTCTGCATAGGAGAGATGCTCCAGCCCTCTGATATCTCCAAAAGATGTAATCAAAGTCCATCCTGGATTGAGAGACCAGGAGGTTCTGAGTTTTTCCAGAGATGGAAGCAAATGCTGCATGCTGTGAAAGCAACTTCTAGTGGACATTTACCAGCAGATGGGCCTCAGCAGTGGGAGATGTGCCTCCAGCCACACTGTCCAGCTCAGTGCTGACCCACAATTGGGCTGGCCCAGGATTCCTGCAGCCTTACTTGGAGGCAGCAAAGCCTTCACCCCGGGGTCAAACCCTGCTCAGCACCCCCATCTCTGGCCTGCTTTCATCACTGCCCTGTTGGTATTTTATGGCAGGGTTTATCCCAGGGAGGTGCACAGGTTAATTATCCACTTAACCCCAAAGTATTGTCCCTGTCTTTGCCACAACTGAGCTGTGGGAGGCTTGGTTAGACCCACTACCGCATCCGCCAAACAAGAGCTGCCAGTCCTGACCCACTTCTGACCTCCCACCTCAGCCTGAAGGACACTCCCATTCTCCAAAGGAGCACAACTGGCTGCACCAACGACTGTGGTCAGCTCCCACTGCTGCCAAAAAGTCCACAATTAACCCCCAAGTCACAACTTAGCCCTTGAGGGCAATCTCAGGTGTTGGCACTATTTTTTCCACACATGATTATCCCATGGGGTAGAGGAGGGTTCATGGGGTACATCCCCTGCTGCTGCAATGACACCTCATTAGCAAGGCAGGAAAAAAATAATCCTTGCTGCTTCTTTTTTGCTCATGGCAGCCACTGCCCAACAGGTCTGCAGACAGAGAGGCTCCTTGCAAAGAAAAACAAGATGATGAAAGCCACCAAAGTGTGTCTGGTGGTGCCTTAGATGCGGCTCATGTGGTGCTGAGGGGGACCGAGGACCCATCACCCCAGAGAGCCTGCAGCAGCTGCGTGGTTTCTATCTCCAGGAACCCAGGTGAGGAGATTTTTAGAGGCTGTGGCTGGAAAACCACTTAGGGCTCAATGGAGTTTTTGTAAAATTATTTTTTTAATTATTCTTTACTATTTTCCAAATAAACTATTTTCTTCATTCTTTTTCAGCTGGCCCAACCTTTGTGGGAGATGCAATGTCAGGGGGATGCCAGGGCAGGGCAGAGGGGACACACAAGCACAGTGATGCAGCAGCTGCCTCCAAAACATCCCCCCCAAACTCGGTGGGTTGTTCGTCTCCTCAGCCCAAAATTGCCGCTTGCTTCCAGTTGCAATAGTCTGTGATGAAGCCTGAACTAAAGGCCCATCCCTTGGTCTCCTGCATCGATGCTGGTTATTTCTTCAGCTGATTAATTAGCCCTGATTAATTAGCAAAGTGTTTTAGCCCCATTTCCCCACAGACAAGGACCTCACCTGCTGAAGGTTCCAGTTTCTGCCCACCCCATGGTACGAGTGAAGCCCTGTGAAGGACCACGGTGACCGGCTGGGAAGGTGTAATGCCCCGTGAGCAAACAATGGGAATTCTCCCCAAAAATGTGGGCTAATGGGGACCAGCAGGTGTGGTCAGAGCACTGAGATGAGGATATGGTGCCTTTATTCCCCCATGGTCTGGGAAAAATGATTAGAAAAATTTAAAAGGAAGAAGAAAGAAGAAGGGGAGGGAAGACAAAAATAGGCGGGAGGAGGGGAAGGAAAAGGAGAAAGGAAGAAGGAAACAGGAGAGAAGAACAAAGGAAGGAGGGAAGGAAAATGGAAAGAAAAAATAGAAAAAAAGAAAAAAGGGTAAGTCTGTGGTAGGAATATGCTGGTTTTTCCAGCTGCAAATTCACCTGGAACAACGGGGACCCGTGGGAGGTGGCAGGTCCCGTGCCTGGCTCTCCTCCCTGGCAATCGAGGCAGTGTCAGAGGGCAGAACACCCCACGGTTACCCAACACCCTTCTCCACACAGAGCATCAGCTCTCCCTTAAGGAGTAACCTCAGAAACACATGGGCTGGACCCACACACCCCTTCTCACGTTGCCTCCTACCCCGAGGCTGGGGCGTTCCCAGAGGAGCAGATTCAGGAACATCCTGGTCCCTCTGTTTAGAAGAGGTGGTGGGATTCCCCCCAACACTCCCCTGTCAGCAATTTCCATGCCCGTAGCTGAGTTCAGGTGGTGATCGGCCCCGCTGGCATCTGATGGGGCAAGTTTGGTCCAAGCCAGGTTGGCTTGGGCGGCCGGCGGAGGTCGAGAACCTCCACAGCTTTGCCCTGGTGGGAACACCACCACGAAGAGGTCTCCATCTTCCAGCATAAAGAGGGGCACCGTAGTGGTGAATGAGCTCCAGAAAAATGTGGTAAAAGCCCTTTTGAAAGCCATCATGGAAATAAAGAGCTGCAGAATTGGACTCTCTGAGGAAGTCCAAAAAGATGGAGAAAATGGAGCCCTGGCCCCACTTCAGCAGGCAGAGGCCACCTCCCCTCTTTGATGGCATCTCCCCGGTGAGGGTAATTTCTGCTTGGCAGTGGTGGAGATGACACTGGTATAAGACATGCCAGAAGCAACACCTGGCAGGATCAGAGCCTCTTCCCTGCATAGGTCTGCCCTCCCCAGGGGGAATTCATGCCCCCTGAGTCTCTCCTGGCAGGGACAGACGCTGCCCTTCAGCTCCAGATGCAGGGGATGATGGCAGGAGAGAGGGCTGGTGGCCATCCCTTTGACCCCAGCAGGTTCTCAAGCCAGGGGTGGACCAGCTCTGGAGGACCTGGGAGAGGTCACATCCAGCCAGGCACAGGCAAGCTCCTCACACTCCCAGAGCAGTTCCCACCTTCTGCATATCCCCCACACAGGAGGTGGAAGGAAACAAGGAACAAAACCCCCATGGGCCGCCCTGGTCACTGACCAGGTAACAAGTGATAGCAAGAGGAGATGGTTACACACTGCCCCAGGGGAGATTGAGGATGGACATCAGGAAGAATTTCCCCCCGGAAAGGGTTGTCAGGCATTGGAACAGGCTGCCCAGGGCAGTGGTGGAGTCCCCATCCCTGGAGGGACTGGAAAGGCCAATAGATGAGGTGCTGAAGGACATGGTCTAGAGGTGGACTAGGCAGGGTCAGGCTGGGGCTGGACTCAATGACCTTGAAGGTCCCTGCCAACCCAAGGGATTCTGTGATCCTGTGACCCACGGACCCATCCGGGTGGTTCATCCCAGTGGGAGGAGACCCAGGCTGCCGGCAGCTTTGTTTCCTCCTGCAAAGCGCTGCAGAACTGATTCCTATCAAAACCGAAGAGCACACAATGCCGAAGTGGTTGGGGTTTGTCTTTTAATCTCTCAGCAGTCAGCTGCAAACCTCCCAAATCCCCTGAAACAGCAGCGGGGAGCCATGCCCTACCTCACTCCTCCCTGCCCCCTCTGACAGCTAAAAATAATGACGACTGGCCGAAGCAGGGAGCCCAAAAGCCATTTTACAGGCTGTGTGATCATGACTCAGAGGTTTTTGTGACTCGTGCAGTGGCTGGGTACAAAAAAACCCCCGTGTGGAGCCGTGTTTCCCAGCAGCTGCGGTGGAAAAACCACCCCTGAGGCGCAGCACGGAGGGGCTGTTGGCGCTGGGATGAGCTCCCTGACCCCGTGGTGCTGCTTTAAATCAGAATTTCAATTGAATTTAAAGGAATGAAAGTGAAGAGGATGCAGATGGGTTGCGAGTGGCATTGCCACCCCCACTAGTGGAACCACCCGGGAGCCGTAAGCTGAACCGGAGCGCGGTGGTTGTGCTGGTCACTGGTGCTTCCAGCTGCTGTAGGAACTGCAGGGACTTCTTGGGGGGTTCCTGGGTTGGACATGGTGCTGGGGGGGGTGTTTCTCCCTGGGTGCTCATCCCTCCTCCCCAGAAAGCCACCATGCCCAGGTGGGTCTGTCCTCTCTCAGGTCAACTCTGAGGTGGGTGTTTTGCTTCCCGAGGCTGTGGCGGCGCCGGAGGGAAATGGCCGAAGCGGGGTGTGTTTCCCCCGTGGCTGGCACGCTTCGGGAGCCGGCCATACAGACCCAGACGGCTGGCTGCCATGATGGTCCCCACCACATCCGGGCCAGGGGGGTTGCCAGGGCGGGGAAGGCCCAGCCTCACGTCTCTGCAGACCCGGGAAAACCCCAATGCCTGTGGGAGCTCCCTGGCCTGGAGAGAGAAAAGAAAGGAGGAAAAAAATAGAAAGTAAAAAGGAACCCACCACACTAAACCCCCCAGCCAACAAAAACCCCCAGACATGCGACATGCTCCAGTCCTCCCTCCTGCCCCACGCCGGCCTGCTCGGGCTCACCAAGGCAGGATGGTGTTGTGGTAGCAGTGGGGCATCGATCACCATCTCCCACCACAAACCTGCAGGATGCCTGTCATAGAATCATAGAATCATAGAATTTTTAAGGCTGGAAATGACCCCTAAGATCATCCGGTCCAACCATTAACCTACCGCCACCAAGTCTACCCTTAGACCATGTCCTCAAGCACCGCATCTCCCCGTCTGTTAAACACCTCAAGAGATGGGGACTCAACCACCTCCCTGGGTAGACTGTTCCAATGCTTGATGACTAAATGCTTGATGACTTCCTGTACCCAGGAACGGTGTGAGAACATCCCTGTGCTGACAAACAGACAATGTCAGTGGACAGATTTCCCTCTACAGCACTTTCTTGCGGCCGGATGAGGAGGTGAGGTGGCCATGAGCCTTTGCCAGGCCTCTGCACAGCAGATCTTCATGGCCAAACCAGGGGAAACTGCCTGACCTCCCTGTTAAAGAAAGAAAATGAAGCTGGAACACCTGAAAAAGAGGAAAAAAAAGTAAAGACAAATATGGAGGTCATTAAGGCTGCATTAAAACTGATGTGCTTCACTCCCTGCCTGCCTGCCCAGGAATTGGGTGACAAGGGGCCTCACGGGTCCCATCCTGACTCCAGCACAGGCTCAGTGCAGTCAGTGGGGTCAACCTGATGCAAAGAGGTTGACCCCATTTCAAGCCAGCACGGTGGGTGCAACAAATTGGTCTGTACAAACACTCACCCACTGCAGCCTGCAGCTACACATGCCCACCCGGTGTCAGAGCAAACACTCCATGAAGGTCCTAGAGGAGCCATTTTCCAGGAGCTCTTGATGGATCCACATAGCTCTGCTCTGTGTGTTCCCACCTCTCCTGGGTTGATGTGAACATCTCTTACACGTGAACTTGCTTCTGATGCTTGTGGTGCATAGGCAGGGATGGGGGAGACACTGCTGAATCCTTGAGCAGATGCATGCACCAAGCTGGTGGTGGCTGGAGGTGGGGACCAAGGGCTGGAGATAGGGACCAGGGCGCTGGAGGTGGGCTCTACAGGTGATGCTCATTGCACCACACAGACATGCAAGGGCTTTGAAGACAGAGGCAGCAACCTGATGCACGGTGCTTTCCTTCACCAGATGCACTAAAATAAGCCCTCCCGGGGTGACAATCCCCTCTCTTCCCATCTCCTCTGGCTTCCTCACAGTTGGTGGCTACTCAAGGAGTCTGGTAGCTCCACGCCCTGCAGCTCACTGCACCAGGAAAGGTTCAGTTTCCAACATCCTGCCATCACCACCAGCACTGCTGGGCACATCACTGCCATCACCACCAGCACTGCTGGGCACATCACTGCCATCACCCCCGGCACTGCTGGGCACATCACTGCCATCACCACCAGCACTGCTGGGCACATCACAAAGTCAGGACTAGGTGCTAGGTGAAGGCATCAGGGATTGCAGGGGCCTGACAAGCCCCCCTGGTGCCAGCAGAGAAGCCAGCCCTCTGGGGATGACGCAGTCAGGAAGCGGTTTCAGAGGTCTCAGAACACTTCACCGCTTTGACTTTCACGTCTCCGCACTGCGCGTGGTTCTGGAGAGCGAGATTATTCCTGGTACAGAGCTCCTGCTTCCTGCTCTTGCCAAAGACTTGAGCACAGAGGTGAAGCAAAGAGGGATACTGAACATCCAACAAGCCAACCATAAAACTGAGGAGAAAGCCAGTTCTGATAGGCTGCAGGGAACGCTGCTCCACGTGCCGATGTGACAGAGCCATCGAGGGTCTCCAGCAGCAAAGCTGATCAAAGGGATGGATCCTTCTTACTGCTCCGCACGAGGAATGGATGGTGGGATGGAGGGGTTGGAAAGGCCAATAGATGAGGTGCTGAAGGACATGGCCTAGAGGTGGACTAGGCAGGGTCAGGCTGGGGTTGGACTTGATGACCTTAAAGGTCTCTTCCAAGCCAAGGGATTCTGTCATCCCCCAGCCTGTCCTGATACCAGGCTCTCCAGCCTGGCCAGGTCTTGCTGAAGAAAGTTTTGGAAGCAAGGGTGTCCTTTCTGAACCTGGGGACCCAAGGGGAGGCCCCTCCCCTCCCCAGCCACACATCAGGCTCACATCCTTTAGGTAACACTCACTGCCCCACTTGCCATGGAGCAGAGGGGCTGGGACAGCCGACCACATCCTTTATGGGAGGAGTATTTTGGTGGCCAGGCTGGTGGCAAATGAGACTGATGAAAAGTAGCTGCCTCGTGCCTAGAAATGGGCTTCTTTATGCAGCCTTTGCCCTACTGGAGTCAAACCAGGTGAGAGGAACTTATATGTGTAAACATAAACAACCAGGCTCACCCCCTCACACCTAAGCACACTGGGTGGAGGGGAGGGCTTGGAGACACCCAGTTAGCCAAATGCTTTATTCACACGTGCTCACTGAGCCTTGAGGTCCACCCAAGGCTTTTCTCTGCCTCCCCCTCCCACCCTCCCCAGGTTTTGGGGTGGGGTTCAAGCACACAGTGCCCGCTCCTGCCCCCCAGTATCCTTAACGCCCCAGCCCTTCTGAGACAGGACTACCCAAAAACTCTTGGGTCCCAACACCCACAACATCCTTTGGGCAGGGCATTGCTGGTTTAGAAGACAACTTGCATCTGAACACCTCAGCCTCTGCAAAACACCTCAGCAGCAGAGCTCTCAAGTGGCCTCAAACAGCCTTAAATACCTTCCTCTTCCTCCAGCCACGCTGTAAATCCCTCTGGTGAGAGGGATACACTCGTGTCACACAAACCTAGAATCACCTGAGGTTGGAAGAGACCTTCAAGGTCATTGAGTCCAGACACAGCCTGACCCTGCCTAGTCCACCTCTAGACCATGTCCTTCAACACCTCATCTATTCCTTTTCAGTCCCTCCAGGGATGGGGACTCCACCACTGCCCTGGGCAGCCTGTTCCAATGCCTGACAACCCTTTCAGCGGGGAAATTCTTCCTGATGTCCAACCTCAATCTCCCCTGGGGCAGTGTGTAACCATTTCCTCTGGTCCTATCACTTGTTACCTGAGAGAAGAGACCGACCCCACCGCTCTGCACGCTCCTTGCAGGGACTTGTAGAGAGTGAGAAGGTCTCCCCTCAGCCCCTTTTCTCCAGGTCACCCCTCTCCAGGTCAGGGCTCTCAGTCTGATCCCTCAGCAGCAGCCTGGCCACGGGGAAGGGGTTCCCAAGTCTCAGCCCTGATGCGAGGGGGTTTATTTGGTTTATTTCTCTGACCTACATGACAGTGAGCAGGGCTGTGCCAGATTCAGCTGTGTCCCCCTTATCTTATGCCCTGTCTCTTGCATGTCCCTGCATTGTCCGGGCCCACTGGAGCCAAGCGGTGACTCCATGGCTTGTCATTATCGTTTCAGGCGGCTGAGTGCTGGTTGGACTGGGACTCGGGGCAGACTGTGGGTTGAAGGGATTCAAGGCTCGACACCTTTTGGGGTCCAGTCTCAGTTCACAGAGCACCTCAAGTCTGAGCTATCTCCACAGCTCCACAGGAAGTGTCTCTGCACAGACAGGGCTTCAAGGCAATCCAGGGCTGAGTCACTTTTACCACCCCCATGAGGTGTCTCGGCAGAGATGGAGCTTCAAGGCAATCTAAGGCTGAGTCACTTCTACCACCCCTCATGAGTCCCCTGATGTGCCAGACATGACCAAAACCTGTCTGTGGAGCTCAGAGCCAGACTGTCATTACACCAGGTAACCCTCCTCACCAGCAGGCACTTGTCCCGGTGGAAACTCAACGGTTGATGCAAAGCCCATCCTGTCCCACCCCAAGCCTGCAGGCATCAGGGCAAAACACCCACACAGTTCCACGTGGCTGTTCCCAGCCAGCAGAAATGGCTGAGAAATGGGATTTACTCCTGCCTCTAAGGGGACAATCTCCTGGGGAAGGAAGCAGCAAGAACCAAAGCAAAAATCCTCAAGTATGAGGTTAACAGAAGACATGTGAGCAGTGAACGTGGCTGCTGTGGAGTGACACCCGCTTTCTCCCTCTCTCTGCTTGCTGCTTCTTGCTTGAGGAACTGGGAAGGTGCCCACAGAGCTGGAGTTACTCTACCTTCAACAGCCTGGGCTTCAGGACTGCCTTTTTGGAGAGTCTCTTCAAAACACTGACAACAAAGAGCCAGCAAGCGAGCGCTGCCTGTATGTGATGACTTGTTTTGAGAATGAGGAACACAATCACCTCGTGTGCCGTTACCACCGAGCTTATCACGTGTTCCTGCGTGTTGGACCGCTGGTAACTGGTAAGAATTCCATACCAGAAGAAAACAGAGATGGCTGGGCCAGCTCCTGACACCACCAAGGATCCAGCACCAAGTAACAGTCTGCCTGGCCCCCTGGCTTTGCCTCCAGCAGCGGTCACACACGAGCAGGCAGGGAAGAGCGAGAAGGAGACAACCCCATAAGGTGTTTGCCCTCAGGTGCTCTCCTGCCTTCAACTGGTTTCAGTGCAGGGGTCTTCTGAGCCAGACTTCTGCTGGGTGACACCCACCACACAAACATGCTGCTCTCCTGAAGCAGGCTCCCTTCTTCAAGTGTTTGTCCAGTTTCCACTGGAGCCCATCTAAATTCTGGACATGCAAAAAATCCTCAGACCGGGAGTGTCACAGATGTGCTGCCTGCTGTGAAAAAATCCCACTGGTTTTTGTAGCTTCTGGCTTTGACTGGCTTCCTTTGAAGATCTCCTCTTCTTGCTTTTCCAGGCCATCCATGATGTTGTAGACCTCTGTCATGCTCCTCTTCACTCACTGCTTTCCAAACTGAGAGTCGTACCTCACATGACCTAAGACCGAAGCTGCTCAGTGTGGATCCTTGTCTTCTCCTGAACCTTTTGCTGATCTCCTCTGTCCCTCTTAGATAAGGAAACCCAAACCACATGTACTAACAGAGATGGCTTTGGAGTGCCATAAAGACGTTACTCTGCTACTTTCCTTGCCATGTTTGGTGTGTTATGGGCTTTAACCACTGTCCACCACTACCTACAGCAACCCCAAGATCCTGCTCCAGAGTGGCACCAGATTACCTTCCACCCACCACCTTCCCACACATCTACCTCCCATATTACTTGGTCTCCTACAGCCCTTCTGTACTCCAGGCCACCTGTGACCTCATCACCACCACCCTCAAACGCTTCATCTCCTCAGCAAGCCGCCCCATCTCCCCAGTTCAGCATAAGTACCTCTGAAGACCACTTGAACCCACCCGCGTTCACCTGCCCAGGACTCAAGATGGTGAGCAAGTAGGGTGGTCCCAATACCAAGAGCTCTGATTTCTGAAACAGAGGGTTTGGCTCTTCTCAGAAACACGTGTCTCACTTTTTTCCCTGAGAGACTGAGTTGTCAGGGACGAAGCTGTTCACTGAACTGAGACACATTCACACAGCACATCTCAGCTGCTCTTTTCCCCAGCTCCATGAGTCAGTGCAGAGGCATCCTGGAGCTGAGTTTCACAGCTTATCCTTTCTCCCCACAAACTCCAGCCCAGGAGGATAAGACACAGCTACGAAGAGCGCTGAGCTCTTTATCCCATCTCTTAAACACCAGTCTACTTCTCCTCCAAGGGCGTGTTTATAAAGGCTTTCAGTCTTAACATGAATAAAAACCATTCCCCTGAGTAGGAGCTGGCGTGGTGCCACACTCTGTATCGTTATAAAAGAGAAATTCCAGACACTGGGATATTCAGAAGAGACCAGAAATGAAAGGGAGCGACACCAGGGGAATCTAAAGAGGAGGAGGCAGGAGGGATTAACGTCAAAGCCGCACTCCTCTGTTTAAGCAGATGCTGTGTGACTCAACTACAGCTGTTGTGTTTTTCTTTTGCCCAGTGAGGGCCCCTTGGCTGGGCTGGGCTGGTCACCCTTCTGGGGACAGGAACAACAGCAGCAGCCCCAAAGCGCCGCGTTTGTCCGCTCACCCTCACAGAGCTGCAGCCACTTGGGTGTTCTGGGGGTTGATCAGCCCCTGGAGACACGCAAGGTGTAAACATATATTGCATAAGGAAAAGCTGTTTTGCTGTGAGGGTGAGGGAGCCCTGGGACAGGCTGCCCAGAGAGGTTGTGGAGTCTCCTTCTCTGGAGACATTCAAGACCAATCTGGACACGTTCGTGTGTGATTTAATCGAGGTGACCCTGCTTAGGCAGGGGGTTGGACTGGATGATCTTTCGAGGTCCCTTCCAACTCCTGATGCTTTGTGATTCTAATCTAGAAATAAGCCATCCACAGTTTTGAAACCACTGTGGAACCACTGTGCTTTGCCTGAGACAACAGAAGGGATACAGACCCAGAGAGAAAAAAAGCTACTCAAATATTTTATGTGCACCAGTTTTTCACCACGTTTCTCATCATCAGATTTTTCCTGGATGGAGGAGTGGTCCAAGGTCCCCATCCTGCCCTTGACCATGAAATCCTTCCCACTCCAATGACAACTGCAGCCCTTCCACTGACACAAAGCCTCCCACACGGAGCTGGATTGCTTCACCCGTGTTTACACAGGCTCCCCTTTCTTGCCTGCTCAAAGAGGGGCAGGAAGTCACTGCAGCCTCAGCCCACAGGAAGGGTGCAGTGGGTGAAGGCTGTTTGGTGACCAGTGACAGAACAGGAGGGACTGGCATGAAGCTGAGACAGGGGAGGGTCAGGTTGGATGTCAGGAACAGGTTCTTTACTGAGAGGGTGGTCAGGCACTGGAACAGGCTCCCCAGGGAAGGGGTCACAGCACTCAGCTAGACTGAGGTCTGGAAGTGTTTGGATGACACCCTCAGTCCCATGCTCTGACTTGGTTGGCCCTGTGTGGAGCCAGGAGATGGACCTGATGATCCTTATGGGTCCCTTCCAACTCAGGAGATTCTAGGATTTTAAGTCCATCATCCACCTCCTCAGCTGATCTATGCAAGACTGGGTGCTGCTCTTCTTGCCCAGCTGGATTGCTGCTTTCAGTGAGCAACTGCTTTATTACAGGCATGATGCAGGTCTGAAATCCAGTTGCCCTCTTCCCTGGTGAAACTGGGAGAGGCAATCATGGAACATCAGCAGTTAGAAGGGACCTCGAAAGATCATCAAGTCCACCCACCCTGCCCTAAGCAGGGTCACCTCGATTAAATCACACAGGAATGTATCCAGATTGGTCTTGAATGTCTCCAGAGAAGGAGACTCCACAACCTCTGGGCAGCCTGGCCCAGGGTTCTGTCACCCTCACAGGGAAAAGGTTTTCCTTATATTCACATGGAACTTTCTATGTTCCAGGTGATGCCTCTATCATCTGGGTTTCTCCTACTTACTGCAGCACCTCAGGACACAGCCCTGTGTTCTCATCAGGTAGGAAGGTAGAGGATAACTGTCCTGCCTTACCCAGGAGCCACCTCCAGCCAGACACTTTGGGGATGGACGTAAACAGGATGGTAAACCACGATGTATCTTCTCTCACACACTTGCCATTTAACACAGGCAGCTTGAGGACTTCCTGACCAGAGAAAGCTGAGGTGCATGCCACCATCGTGGACAGAGCCTCGAGTCTGAGAGCCTCACTATCCCCTTTTGACCTCTACAATCTCCCTCAGAGATCAGTCCTCCCCTGGTTTAGGTGAGGTAGTGTCAGCAAACTCAACCACAGCTTTCTCTGCGGAGAGGTTCATGTGCAGCAACGTCCTGCTCTTCCCCAGGCAGGAGGCACAGGGGCTCAGTTACCCCACAGAACAGAAACAGGGAATTCATTTCATCAACTGCCCTCACTCTTTGGAGGCTCGAAAGGCAGAGGGCTGAATCACAGAGGTGGGGAATAAAGAACACTTCTAATTATTAAGTGCCATTAAAAATTTCAATACAAAAACTCATCCGTGTAATTAGGTCAGTATTAATTACCCCAAGTTAATGATTCACATCTCTCTGGTGTAAAACACCAGCTACATACAGCAAACAGGGTAAAGCAGGGGAAATCCAAACTACATCACCCGAGAACAAGCACAGACACGTGTGGGGAAAGGGTATTACGCTCTGAACCACCCGACTGAGAGGAGGAGAACCGGGAAGTCCATGTCCTCTCCTGCCATGAAACACACTCCAAGTACAGGGGAAGCACGTGAGAGCAGACCCTCCCATGTGCCTTCCTGGCTGGAGTCACCTGGAAAGTGGGATAAAGGACTAGGCATCACCTGAGAACTACTGTGCTGGGTCCAGGTCAGCTCTTCCTCCCAAGGCACGGGGACACAGTGCACTTCACCTTAAGCAGGGGTGGTTTCTAGCGCCCGTCTCCAACCCCACCGCAGTACCGCTCCGGCAGCACACGAGAGAGCTGGAACACATGACCAGTTCTGGCATACACAACGTGATTGTGGTGTATCCCACAGCAGGAGATCAGTTCCAAAGGAGCATTTTGGAAGAAAGCTGGAGATGCTGCAGCTAGAGGTCTGAAGGCAACTCCTCCGTAAGGGCCCTTCTTCGGCATTCACTTTCCTGGGGCTCCAAACTCAGTCTTCTCATGCTTAATATTCTTTCACCCCCAGCTAAAAGGGTTTGGATGATCAACATCAGGTAAGAACTGACACACATCACATGAAGGGATCTCTAGGAGGAGAAAAAGAGCTCTGCTCAACGCATTACAACACCGATACCCAACTACCTGCAAAACTCCCAACTTTTCCTGTCACACCTGGTTACTTCAACATCACGGGGCCATCAGGTTTAGGTTACATCACCAGCACTCCCTGAGATGGTGGAATGTGCCTTCTAGAGAGTTACGGATATAAAATCTACCCTTTGTGCTAGATCCACGTCAGTACTTGCATCCACTCCAAACTGCGAGGGAGGGAGGAGACGGCTGACTAATTACTTTCTCATTCTTGGAGCGCCAGATACCGAACGCCCGTGCGGCTCACGGTTACGTCGCGGAGCTCTTTGCCAGAGCACGCAGCAAAGCTTTAAAAAACCCAGCAGACAAATTCCTGGAAGATATTCAGGTTGCTCGTCACTAACCACTGTGGTCTAGAAACAACTCAGATCACGATAAAGGGCTCTCCCATGCTACCAGAGACGTTTTGTTCTTCCTCCCAGATGTCTGAAGGACCAGACTAGCCTTGGCTTGGCCCAATACAGCTCTTCCTTGAGTATAAATTCAAACAGTCTGGGCAGTATCTATACAGAGAATGGGTGACAGCTCTAATAACCAGGATAAATTCTCAGCCCAGTTCCAATGAGGTCTGAAGGGCACAAGCAAAGCTAGGTCACACAGCTCGCCTCTCTTGAGGCTCATCCAATCTCTAGGAATGACAAAGCACAGCTTACATTAACCTCTTTTGATCACAAAATTCATCATTACCTTCATCTATGCATCATTAATGTTTCTGGCAACCGAGGGGGACTGTGTCAGAACCAAGAAGTATAGATTAAAAAAAAAAAATCAGAAAAAAACCCACTGTCCTCTGTGATATTTATTTTTGCACAAGGAAAGTGATGGCCAAGTAACACCACAATGAGGTTTTCTTGCCCAGGTCTCTTGGGCAGCTGCCAAAACCTGTGTCAAAAGCAGAAAGTCTCTTTCCTTACACACCAGAAAGGCCAAGTGGGTATGAAAACAGACAAATTCCTTTGTTTTTAACATCTTTCCTCACCTCACAAGGAGAGCTTTCAGCTTTGATTGCCGACATTTGAGTTGACAGATACCAGCCTGCCTACTCGGCGTAGTAGTCACACAGTCTGAGTGTAAATCCCACAGCCTTTTCCAGCTCTATCATGACAGCTACCCATCCAGCCTTACAGCACACCAAGAGTGAGAAGTGCAACAAAAGCTTTAGGAAACAGAGTGATCCTGTGGAGAAGAAGACGGGAGAGATGACTCAAAGGATGACATCATTTTCCAAACTTACAACTTGGATTTCATCGTACGAACAAGAGGTTTGTTGAAAGCACATCACAGGTTTTACAGAGGGGCTTTCAAGTACTCACCACCTGCATCCCTGCTGGTCCACCAGTGTCAATGCATGTGTGGTGTCCCCCAAAATGTCAGAATTCAAACCATCACAAGGTAACTTGGCTTTTCGGGAGGAAGAGGAGGAGGAGTTTCACTAGCAGCAGTAGTAGGAGTTGTGGTGGAGAAAAAAACCCAGATTAATCTTTCCAGATACATGAGGAAGCACAAATGGATCACATAGAGTACAAACCCCTCGCACAGCAGAAACAGCAAAAAGCAGAATTTGGTCAAAAATTAACCAGAGGGGTGAAGAAGAGGGGAAAACGAGACAAAAATACAGCCACAGCATATGCCAAGCTGCAGCTCTTGGCTTTAAAAGCTGAAAGTGGATATTTAGGGATTATTTCTAACCCTTGCAGAAACTCTCTCCAAATCTGCCCAGAACAGTTTTGTTCAAAGAAATGACAATGGCAGTGACAGCAGGAAAGCTAACTGCTAAAATCAGTAAGTTTAGAGCTCTATTTGCAGCCCAGCGCTGTTTCTTCTCCACTTAATCCTCTGCTTGAAACATTCTGAATCAGACTCAGAAGCTGAATTTTTTTTAGCTGAATTCCCAGGGAACACTTCCCAAACAGTCTGGTTCTTCTGTAGTCCAAGGGTCTGTTGAAAATAAAGCCACAAAACACCAACAGCTCAAGCTGATTCAGTCTGAGACAACCAAAATCCGTCTGCTGAGAGGGGAATACCCATCTGTTCCAGAGAAGGGCCTGCCCTGGGAGTCAGAACTCAACCAGCAGCAACAGGAGAGATCCCCTTGTTGTTCCATCTGGGTTGCCAGAAACTGCTGTCCCAGATCTGGGGGTTCATTTACCCGGTGTGTAGTGTGCCAACACACACACAGAGCAGAGGTACCTTACTGCATGTTGGCACAGATATGGGTGTCTGTCCCAGGACTGCACCCCAAACTCCAAACATACAGTAACATATCTGTGTTTCTAGCACTATCACTGTACAACTGGTTAACAATCATTTGCCTCCTATGTAAACCAGTGCACATGCCTAATCATTCTTTCAAGTTGGCAATATAACAAGGTGGGATGGTCTGTGGTTCAGTGGTCACAATCTTCCTCCCCTCCCCTTGGAATAACCCTTCCCCTAGTTTCCTCCTTCTTTGTCAATCAGTGTTTCAACATGTTGGCTGATATTTCAGTTACACTTCTACCTCTCTGACAGCCACCTACCTCGTTTAGATCAGCATCCACTGACACAGGGGCAGGGCTATGCAATGGGCATCTTTAACAGTTTAAATCACATGCTGAATCGGGTTTGGCAGTAACATTGTCTCTTTGTTGTTCCTCTGGGCTGAAATCCCTTTGTGCCACCACAGAAATGACATCCTAATACACCTAGGGTCAGAACTGACTGATTGTCAGGCCTCTGTGACTGTAACAGACATGCTACTGATGACCTGAACAGAAAAATCTGGGCTATAAACTTAATGTGGGTGAGTTTGGAGGCCTCCATCCACAGTTCTTAAGAGAGCCAAGATACAGCATGCTCCAAGTGCCTGAAACAATACAAAGCTACTCAAAATCCTTGAAACAACAGCTAGAGTTAACCCTGCACCTGGGAAGGGTGTGAGTTACAAGGACATAATGTAACTGTCTTAAGTCCTTAGGTTGGAAAGCAATTAAAAAACCTAAATAAATAGAAGAGAAACCTGCAATAACACACAAATAGGGAAACCAGCATAGTTTGAGACGACACAGGTTTGTTCCATACTTCTGTGTTGACAGACTGATGCACAAACAAGGTCCAACTCCCCTTGCTCAGTCAGACGTTAGACAGGGTGCAAATGCTTTAACTGACAAATGAAAAGAGACCATATACCTCTTGAAAAGCTGGTGTTTGAACTCTAAGAGGTGCTGCTCAGAGAGCAGCCAGAGTTGTTCAAACATTACTTTGAGCAGACTGGGCCAATACAAATACTGTAAGCCATGATTAGCAACCAAAGATCTGGTCTGCACACAAGAAAACAAAAGGAAAACTGACCTGCTCAGTATTTCACCACTCCTGCCATTTAGAAAATTTGCTTAAATCTCAGCACACAGCCTGCAAATTACAGGAAGACAAGACATCAAAGTGTTCTGGAGAGGTTAAGAGCAAGACTGGCTCTTCACAACCCTGTCTTTGTACAATTTTTCTTCTTGGGAAACTCAGTAGCAGAGGTCTCTTTGCCTAACACCGGCCTTGCTGGCTGAGACTTGGCTTCCAGGACTCTACTCTGGCTTTACTATATTCTCACTCCCACTCCTCATCCTCACCCTTCAAGGAAAAGGACAACAGCTTTAACAAGTTTGATGGAGAGGCTGAAAAGAATTTTAAGAGTGCCATTTTGTGCTCTCTGACTGACGTTTCTCCTTTCAGACCACCTCCTTGCATTAGTGCCCATAAAAGCTGTAAGCAGCTCTCCCAGCCCTATTCGCTTGCTAAGTTGGTTTCATGATTACCCTGGAAGGAGGAAAGAGTTGAGTGTAGACATGAACTCATTTGGATTGGCGCCCTCAGGCAAACACAACCACAGAGAAGTCTTGTGCATGTGAAAGGAATGGAGCCCAGATTTCAGGGAGTCAACTGCTTAATGTAAGCTAGATCAGCACAACAGCAGCAGCAGATAAGAAAGAACTCGACTGCTCATTCCCACATCACAAAGCCCAAAATGAAGAACTACCTGCATGCTGCTGGATCTGGTCAAACTGCATACCTAGCACAGAGGCTTCACTGAATTCTGCATCTTTCCTGTGTTCTCCAGACAACACTTTGGCTTCCAATGCTTCCAACAATGAAAAGCAGGAAGGGCTGTCAGAAATTCTGTCATCCATCCTGCCAAGGGCTACATTTTGCTCAAGCCTATGTAACAAAACTGGGTATGAGAAGGGAGCCAAGTGCATATAGTTCAAGTTACCAACTGGCAGAAAAAGTGTTTTATTTAGAAAAAAGTGACTCCATCGACTAGAAGACAAACATGTATCATTTCAACATTAATTACAGCTCATTTACCTTCCTTATCCAAATACCTTTATTTTCCTCCTCCCAACTGGATTTCGAAGCAAAGGCCTGATCCTTTATACAAACAAGCTAATGGATTCTAATGGCTTAGCCTCATGCAATGTCATTTAATCACATTCTCCCTGCTGCATTTAGGGAAAGAAAAAAAAATAATAAAGACTTCATTCAAATTTAACCATCTCATCAAAACACCTCCTTTCACCTTTCAAATTCCATTACTCTGTTGTAGTCTTCTCACACTTTCAGCTTAGTTTTTAGATCTTCATTTCCCAGATTGCTTTTCACTTTCAAAAAAAGTCATTCATATATTTAACAGCAGTTACTAGTTTCACTCATTGTTCCCTCAACTCCAAATTGACTTCATAGGAAATATTTAAAAAAAATCAACCCAATATTCCTGATTTGATTATGTTGCTTTCTCTTTTCATTTCAATCGTCTAGTGCTCAAGCAACGGTCCAAAAACAGTAACTGGCAACAACCAACCACACCACCCCAAAACACAAGCAAACACAAATACAACAACCTAGCACTGTATCTGATTTTTAAAGACTTCATCTTCCGTTCCCAACTGTCCCTAAATCCCATTCCCACCACACATTCCTTTGGCTGCATCCCCTTTCCTTCTCCCCATTGTTATTTTATGGGCTCTACTCCACTCAGCTCTCTGACAAGATGACTTTTTCTCCGTGGGAGTGGAGAGGTAATCAGGCAGTACTTACTGCTCCACACCCAGAGTAAACAGGACTGGCCTGTCCAATTCCTTCTCCAGGACGTTTTACCCATGCATCCCACTGAGGCCACCACTTAGTCTTTTCCTCTCCCCTTTTCTCTGGTCACTTCAGAAGGCAGTTAGATGCTTTCTCACAGCATTTGTCCTTGGCAAGTAACAGCCTATTTTTCCTTATTCCCAGCTGAGCTCTATGCAAGGGGCCTGTTTTAAATCTCATGGTTACAGGTAAGGTATAAAGTAAATAAACGCTGGCACTCCACCAATCCCACCCATTTCACTAACAGGTTAGTATCACTTGTGGGCTCCACCCCATCCTACTCATAGGATGGAATTCTTGGGCTCTATCCCTGTCCTTCTGCTCCTGCAACTCGCTCTTGGTTGTGTTTGATCCTTCCCTAGAACTCACCACTGATTACTGCTCAGTGGTGTCTCCTCTGTCTCATGTGTCTGCTGACTCAGCACTTTTTCCTCTCACCTTAATCCATGTAGGCTCTTAACACCACAGCTCTACTTGCATTCCCCATCACCAGCATAGCTTTTCTTCCACGTGGCCCAAACACAGGACAAAAGTCCTGCTAGTATTTAGAAACAAACATGGTGCTTAGCTTGGCTAGGACAAACAGAATAGGTGGTGACACACATACAGCAATACCTGCAGCTCCTCCTGAAAGTTGTCCTTTCTCACAAGGAATGACAAGGCACAGGGGCCAAACCTCATGGCACCAGAGCAGACAACAGCCTATCTTTAATGGACCCATCTATCCTGGGGACACAACAGTCAACATCTCAGTAATAGAGAGGTGGAAGACCAGACCACCTCACCGCTTCCCAAACTGAAAAGAAACCCCCAAAAACATGCTCTAAGGTACAAGAAGGCACAAGAAAGCAGGTGAAGGAGCAGAAAGAAGTTGTAGCTGCCAAGTTGCTTCAAACAAGAACAGAAGTGCCAGCCATTCAATCCATTCCTTGACTCTTTTCAATTGTACAAGCAGTGTTATTGTACAGATAATTATCCCTGTGAATACTACTTTTCCTAGGGCACTCCATGTTCCTTCCCTTTTGCCAGAGGTGTCCATCTATTACAGCTCCTAACAAATCCATGCACAACTCCAACATTTTCTTGATCACCTACTATAGAAGCATTACAGAAAATTGCCAAATAAAAGCCTTTTGCTTCTGACCCTCTGCAACACATCCTTAGGGAATGCCACACAGCAGAGTGTGGCATTCTCAGTCACCATTACATCTCAAATGAGCAATTACAAGAAATATTTAAATCACATTTTATTTTTCAAATTCAAAAATAACAATTAGCTTTATTTAACATTACACATCTCACAGATTTTAAAATATCATGCTCTATTTAAATATCTGAGTGACAACACTATACAAATAAAATGTTACACAAAATATATTTAAGAAAATGTTTTGGTCTTCCATCTGAACAATAAATAGACAGGCACTTCTACATATACAAAGGAAGCAACCACTATTTAGAGTAACTCTTATAAGCAAGATGTGGTAATACAGAATAAAATCTGAGTTTTGAGAACATTTTAAACTCTAATGAGACACCATGCAACTTCAAAATTTGTTTCTAAAATCTGGAACTCCTAGGATCTGCACAACTGTAGATTTGCTACCACTTCATAGGAGATCCAAACCATGCTCTCACAAACAATGTGCAATTTCAGTTATTTCCATCAAATCAAGCTACCTGATCACATTTAGTGCCAAAACAGAAGATGAGGACTAACCAGAGTAGCTTTTCACATAAATAATATGAGTAAGAAGTCAGTTTTACCTCACATAAGCCTGG
>VXBZ01000528.1:127466-146768 GCA_013399135.1 Heliornis fulica
GGGGGGGGGGGCAGACTTAACTGTACCTACTGACCAGCCCCAAACAAAATCTGGTCTTCCTTTCCTTATATATTCAGTTCTTTTATGGGGTGTTTCAAACACCATTATGGTATTGGGTTGGGTGGTTTGGTTTTTTTTTTAAAAGTCATCATCTAATAAAAGGGTAAATTCTCCAGACAGACAGGCTTTGCACAAAAGATCATAAGTAATGACAAAAATACCATTCCAGGGTGCAAAAAAGACTGGAAACTGTAAGTTTAAAAAATCCAATAGCTAAAGTCTTGTAACAGTGTTTTATTCTTCAACTACATTCCTCCAATTTGTGAGTTTTCAATTTACAGTGGTTTCCACGCACCCACATACAACACTACTGAAGGAAAACTTATCTTCCACTATCACAATCAATGAAAGATGCATTGCAGTAGGCAAGCCCTGTTTCCAATACAGCTATCCAGTCACTGACAGTTACATCCTTGAAGTTCTTTTAAAAACCAAGACAAATATTGAAATATAATGACCACCAGGTCTGTGGAAAAGTCTTCGAGCCATCCCCTCAAATCTTAGCAGAAGTACAGGAGAGTTTCCAGAGAAAATTAAACTATTAAAACAGAACTTCAATGGTCCAGCAAGAGACTCAAACCTGGAAAGTTATTTGGACTTAAGACACTTGTGCACATTACATTAACAATTTAAGTGTGGATCTTGTAAGTGTGTCCAAATCTTAATCATTTCTTGAGGTTTTCTACTATGTACTAGCATTAAGTTTGTGTAGGAACATATGTTATTTCTGTATTTCTCTTCGATATCAAATGTTTTGAAGCCTTTGTGTTTTTCCGGAGCAAGCCCAAGCTTCTGAAGGCACATTCCAGTATAAACATCATCTATAGGGTAAAGGAGTACCTGTTCAGATGCATTATTCAGTCTTAATGCCAGATCACCAGAGTACAGGAACCCACCACCTCCTGCATATGGAGGATACGAGCCTTCATAAACACTTTCTGGGATGTAGTACTTCAATTTTTTTTCTCTGTGAGGTCCAGCATCCTTTATCACATCACCTATAAATAAGTCTTTGGCTTTGTCCTTTGATAAGCTCTTCAAGTAATCCAGGATCTGATGGGTATTCACAAAAACATCATCATCACCCTTAAAAATAAACTGGACATCTGCACAACTGCTGCTGACCCACTTGAGAAACAGCACCTCTTTCAGAGTTAAATTGAAGAAAGTGTCTCTGTAGTTCCACAGGAGAATGTCTTGGTGGGTTTCACTCTCAAATTTTATCATGTTTGAAAGATCAGGAAAATTATCCTCTGGTGGGGTCTGCCCAAGTAAGAAGACCCTTTTGACCGTCACATCTCCTGATTTGATCTCCTTGCCCCACGATTCCCTAATTGCTTGCCTTCTATCAAAATGGGGTGTAAGTGACTTAATAGCCAGCAGCAGGAAAGGTTTATGCTTGCACTTGTTTGGCTGATCCATTAATAATGAATAATTTCTACATCTCAAATAAAGCAGGAAGTCTTTGAATCTGTCTGGCAAGTTTGCAAAGTCACTGACCTCTGAAGCTACCCACGGGTCAGGGTCACAGGAACTGAGAACGCTCGAGTTAGAAGCCAAGTTCTCTTCCACAGTCATATTGGAGAGCAAGGTCAGAATAGGGTTGTACAGCAGTTCAAGCTTCTGTTGTTGTTTGTTCCAATATGCTTTGTGAGGAGTATATTTTCTCCAGAACTTGCTGCGTGGTATAATAACACGACCTTTCGCATTCTTCTCTTGGCTGCCGCTTTTTGATACTTCCACGATCACGTAAATAAAAATGTTTATCATCATCAGAATTCCCAGCAGCTTTAGTCTTCTGCGTCCAACACTCATTTCTCATATCTGTAAAGAAGGAGGGGGGGAAGAGAGAAAGATTTTTAGCTTTCTTCCTATCAAGTTCTTGATCTCATAAACACGCAGAAGACTTTCAAAGAATGCTGGTAGCCTGAAGCCAGAGATTACCTACACCCCTACACCCCAAAGGAATAAAAGTCCAAACTAAGCTACCTCTGAAACATGCACACCTACAGCTACTAGGGGTTTGGGGTTTCATCAGCAAACAGCTGCTAAGAATGGAGAATTTCCATTTGCTCCTTCGGAATTTTACACAGCACTTCACAGGGAGTCTAAATTAGCCAGCAGTTTTCGCTCCTCACTTAAGTCTCCTTGAAACATTTGGCTGTGTAACAATCGCAATCAGCTGTCTGCTTGGCAAAGGCAGGCAGAGAAAATCTTTCCTGCTAGGAAGGTGAGCTTAAGGGTATAGAATAAATTGACATACAGTAAGGTCACTTATTTTTAATTTAAGTTTAAAGCTTCTATACTCACACTTCTATACCTTCCAACTACGTATTAGGCAGAGATGAGTTTTTAAAGCAAACAATTCCTTTCTGCCCATTTCACTTGGCTGTTTCTTGGAAGAGATACCAGCTGCATTGCTGGTATCTCTGCAGACAGAGGGGAACATGAATTTTGGTTGGCATTTTTTCCCCCCCTCCTAACTAGGAGAGGAAATTAATCACAACAGAATGTGAAAGTAATTCTACATGGGAAGGAAAAAGAAGCTGCAGAGGTTTTCATCTATGCAGAACCAGGAATAGTAACGGTGCCCCTCTGCGGGGGTTAATCTGTGACCCATCTCCAGTTTTCACTGGGAGAGAAAATGGATGAAGCCCTCTCTTTCTTTCACAGCTGTGAGAATGAAAGATGCACAGTCTAAGGAGCAACATGAAAACACTGTGTTCTCTCTAAAGAGGTACTTATCAAACTGTTTACTAGCCCAGGGGGATATCAAAGCACAAGCTACACAAAATTTTACAAGCCATTCTAAATCAAGAAGTCTGACTAGAAAATAATTCAGACTGAGCAAGAAAGTTTGTAAGACTACAATTTAAATCATATACAGATCTCACTAAGGCACTTCTGTCAGCACTAAAAATGACTACTGAAGACCAGAAAAACCTAATGAAATAGAATACTCGTAATCACTGTTAAAAGCCCAGTTGTAAACACTGCCTCCGAGGTCCTGAAGTCACAGAGCAACAGCAGGAAGGCTCACTTGAGAAGTACACCTTGTTCTTTTCATTTTATTACAGCCATCACCAGACACCCAAGGCAGGCTGACCCGTGGTCTCCTCTGGCTTGACCAGTCTTGCTTTGTTGCACTCCTCAGAAAATTAAACACAACATTTTGTAAGAAAGCAACAGGTAAATAATCAGTAACCTTATTTGACCCCAGATTCTCCTTACATCCCAAGGGGGGCACAATTATTAAGTTTAATTAAAAAGCCACTCCTAGAATCAATGGACTACTGAAGAGAAGCAGTCTTCCTTCATCTGACCTCATGTACCATCTGTGTATTTATCTTTGTATACCTTGGACCAGATCTACTCTAATGTCCTGTTCTCAGCCAGCTATGAAGTGTGCTGTTCTAATTTTTAAGTAGTTTTCCTCTATACCTCAAAGATAAGAAGCCTATTTGTGGCTGGCTCTGTTAAAGCTAAACAGCTCAACTGTCAGTGCTGCTTGGCCACACAGTTCAAAGAAACTTTTCCCCTTTGCTGCCACAGCAGCTTCCACTAAAAGCAGATCTTCATATACTGTTTTTCCTCTCCTTTCAGTACACACAAAAACTACAGAAGCAGCTGTCCCCATGTTCTGTACTATCTCATGCAATTCAGTGTTGACCAACCCTGTCTTCTGTAGCACTAGAACAACAAATGATGTGGCATTTTATCTACTAACCCAGTAACAGCTAACACACACAGGACTGCCCACAGCTCAGCCAGAGCCTACATTGTCTGGATAAGTAGCCCTATACAGCTCCATAGCCTCTGGCTACTAAGCTATGAATACTCAACACTCCTGTAAGTCATCTGGATGCTTGACCACAGACGGTTCTGAACACAAGACACCATTTGTATTTTATTTCAATCACTTAAAATCCTTCCAACTGCCAAGTCTTTTAGCTAAGCATTCAAATTCTGTCACTGCTACATCTTCCTTAATCTTCCTGTTTTTTTCCACTTGCATCCTTTCAAACCACTGCAGCAAATGAGACAGGGATCCTACACAGAAAAAAATCTCCATTTACTGTTAAGACTTGGTAGAACTAAGTCTGGCAAGAGGACAGCGGTTCCATCACAACGGGCATGGTAAATGCTATTAGTCCCAAACATAAATCCTTTCAGTGTAATTTCCTTTCTCCTTTTTCAAAAGCTATCTAGTATTGGCAACAAAATTAATACTTCATGTCACAACAAGTGACATTCAATTTCAAGACAAATAGGAGTTTTAAAAGACCTAACACCCCAACCCACAAGCAAGTAAGCATTCTTCCCTTCTGCAATCAAAAGCCAGGTACGTATGGGTCGTTTTTTAATCAAATTGCTAAGAATATAACTCATTAGGAATATCAATATTAAGGGCCTTCAAGTAAAAAAAAAAAACCAAAAAACCCCAAAAACCCCACAACAGTATTCCTCTGGTTGGCTAACAATCCATCCTATTTCTAACTAGATAAAGACAAGCTGTATTAAACACTTATTTACATCACTAGATCGATCTTCCTGAACTAAAAGCAAACAGGAAACCATCGGACCTCATAAAGGCTATTTCTATAAATTCCAAAAGAACCCTCACATTTGCAAGCAATAGGCATTAGCTTTAGCCCTTACACTTGAAGACATGAATTAGAAAGATGTTGGTTTGACATTTTCACATTAAGTGAGCTGACTTTAATCACAAAACATTGTATTTCAATCCTCGCTGTAATGTCAGGGGGAGGGGTGCATTTGAAATGTTGCTAGTTGGGGTTTTAGGTTTTTTTGCGGCCGTTTCATTTGTTTTAAAATTTAATTAAATACTATTTAAGTAAAAGCAGAGGGACCATGTCTCAAAGTAAATCTCATTTCTTCCTCTGTTTTGCTGACACTGCAGCGACAGACCTAAGTGCTAACACAATGGAGACTGTACTAAGCAGCAGCACTGTAGGACACAAGGCAGCACCTATTTCCTACTATACAGCGATCTGGACACATCACAGAAACTTTCTCCTATTCCAGTAAGAGCTTCTTCTGTCAGCATTAAAATTGTAAAGGTTCTCATCTGCCCCCTCTGAGTGCTAAGATCTGGTTCCTACTTAGATCTGATGGATTTTTAGATGAGTTCTGTGGAAGAATTGTGACGAGCAGTACAAAGTAATACTCTACTTGAAAAATGTCTGATGCTTTGCATGTTAAAAACCCAAGGGGCAGAACACATATAGCCAGCTAGCAGAATCAGCAGAATATAAGAGTAAACACTACATATGGGTAAAGCAAATCACAGTACACACAGCACTCTGGGAACAGAAACTCTTGCAGAAATTTATTTCAACTCAGTGGGTAAGGTGAAGAGTTACCTACACTCAAAGGTGATGCAAGACAGTTTTTCAGTGCCCGTTTCCAACTTCTCAGCACTTCTCAGCTGCACTGATACAAAGACCATTTTAGCAATCGGCTGTACAGTATCACTGCATACACAAAGTCCATTTGTTCAGAGCCTTTGGCAAAAGAAGTTTAACATTAACCACACTCTGGATAAACCAAGGTTCTGCTCAGACACAGTAACACAGACTGTTTCTGCAGAAATGGCAGGGAAAGATGATGTCCTCTGGTTCCATTCCACTCTTACACTTCACTGTGGTCAAAACTAAGGTATTGACAGAAGGAAGCAGATTTATGAAGCCACAAAAGCAGCACTGGGATCAAGGGATGGATGGAAAAGGCAAGCCTGCAGAACCTGTGAAGATAAACAGCTTCTCTGCGGGACCAGGCAGCAATCAACAGAACATGAACACCACAAGAAAACGGGTATTAAGAAGAAGCCACAGCTACAGGAAACAACTCTAAACACCCAAAAAGCTTTAAGTCTACATAACATTAATGCTACATGGTGAGAAACTGTTCACAGGTGGTTTTTAAATAGTATTATTTCATGCTCTCTCTCTCTCAAGAGTGAATGTATTCCAAAAGCCTTTAAGGAACCTATTCAGAGGTTTAGAAGACTTCTGGTATGAAGTGAAAAATAGAACAGGATCACTCTGCTAAGCTGGAGGGGAACTGTGAGGGTAACTGTGAACTCCACACAGGGAGACCTGGGAGTTAAACCATAAATCCAAGAGCACTGTCCAAATGCTTCTTGAACACCAAGTATACACACTCCATCTAGTTCCAGGAATTAACTGTACAAGAAACACTCTTTTCTGGAAGCAAGATTTTACACAAACAGGGGTCACGATGCCCCAACAAAAGACAAGGATTATGTGAAGTGCACATGAGATACATGGGCCTGAACTTCTCACATGAAGTCTTCTGTGGGATCCCATTAGCCCTGTTACAGCACTTGATTTTCTGCAATGACTTCACAAAATTAGTAACTGAAAAGATGTGATGACAGTTTTAACTTTTTAAAGAACACATGATACTAAAGAGGTTTAGCTGTAGGAGACAAAAAGGCAAGAGGAAGAGGTAGATGTTGCCAAGAATTGGCTAAAAAAATCCCAAAGTATATTTATAGTTCAGAAGAAAAGCAATCCTCTCTAAGACAGAGACAACAAAACACTGTGGATTCAGCTGGTGTGGTAACTAGTCTCTATGGCAAGATGTCAAGACATAGACACCTAGATCTGCAGTCACTAAGTGCAGCCCCAATCAATCCAAACAGGAGTTCTAATGACTTTTACATTTGTTTCAACATGCAGATTTTGGCAGATGCTGGGCATCACCCTGAACTATGAAGTAGTTTCTCTTTTCCACAATTTTTAAGCAAAGCAATACTTTGAGTTAGAGATGTCAGTGTAGACAGTAAAAACCTTTAAGGTTGGTCAGGCAGGTGCTCTTTTGGATATACCATCAAAACAAAGGAGGGCATTAGTAAGTGTGAAAGCAATAGGCAAATGGGATAGATTTTGACAGTCAATCCTACTAATTTTTCCAATGAAGCAACATAAACCCCTCTTTCCTGAAAAGTCAGAACAAGTTTGTATCTAACTTCATTTTGTTTATATTCAACGAGTGTCCAAAATACCAGAGAATTAACTGCTTGCTTACACATTAGCTGAGAACTTCAGACTTCACAAATGCCTCTTTTCTAAATGAGCAGACTTTTTTTCTTCCAAGTTTCTATTTAGCAAAGGAAAGTATCAAAGAGCCATATATGCATATAGGAAATACTAGCTATATTAGTTGACTGTAATTGATGTTTAAGTTCCTAACCAGTGGAGCTTCTTACTACAATACCCAGATGTCGTACACCAAAGCTTCTTCTGCAGCAATCTGGAGTATCAGTCTCTGCAGAGAGATTAATAACACATCCCCCGCTCCCCCTTGCAATGTGCTAAGAGTATATATACCTAGAAGATGAAACTGAAGAGCAAGCCTTCAGAAAGGAGCCACAAAAGGGAAAGCAACTTTGATTTCCTGTGACAGAATACCCACAAAAAGGTGTTATCTTTGCTCCTAAGTAGTAGAGCCCATGCAGCAAGACAGATCGCTGGTGACTAAGTTACCACATACAAACTCACTACCTGTTAACTGCAGTCGGGCTCCACTGTTTCCCTTTCACACAAAAGGGGTGAATTTTCTTAACCCCACCGCAGGGCATGATGCGATGCAACACAACCCAGCAAGCATCCTTACAGCAGTTCCAGGTCAGCCAGTAGGTGCACACAGCACAACCCTCAGCAGTGTGCCAGGGGTTAGCTTGCATTCAAAATGCAGCATAGCAGCACAATGACCCTGCTGCATTCTGCTGCAGAGCACAGCCATACCCACAAGACACCCACAGAACTCTTCCAGCAAGGTCAGGAAACAGTATTCCTCTTTAGCACAAAAAGGAGGAAGGTTCAGGGAGCAAAAGCCAGGTTAGCCAAGCGCCATTTTCAAGGTTACAATTCGATTTAAAAGCAAGCTTAAATGGTATTTCTACATATACTAAACATCAATTTCTTCACTCCAAGACCAGTACTTTGCTATTAAAACATTCTTCCTTCATGCTTTTACAGTAATTAATAACCTCAAGTCTCAACACGAAGAAGTTCAATCACAGTAAAAACAAGCTGTGACTACCAGTGAGTGGTCTCAACAGCAGCATATCTTAAGAGATTCACAGCTAAGTAACCCAAAGTAGAACTTCCTAACACCTTGAGTATTTACACCAACCATCATCAATTGCCCCAGGAAAGGCAGAGCAGGTAACACGATGCAGACTACCTCAGGTGGTGTCTCTTCCCACACAGCATATACCCACACAAGCACTCCATGGCAGATGCAGCCATGGTAGCAAATCTGTACTTGAAGGTACCAAACCAAACTTAGGCATGCTCATGCAACCCCAGAACGAAAGAAAAACCAACAGAAACCATTTAACTAGACTACTTGCCCCAACCCTCACCTCTTGCAGTGGTTCGAGTCTGTGGGTCCAGAAGCAGCTGAACTGCTCCAATCGCTGACACCTCCTTTTGATGGAGACTTTCTGACTCCAAGAACTCAGGCCCAATCCTTCCCTCACACTGGCTCTGGAGATCTGCCAGACCCCTCCATAAATCAGTTCACATCACTACCCCAGCAGAACACTAACAATGACCAGAGATGCACACCAGATAAGAACCACAGCAGCTACAGGGAAAGCATACAGCGGCAGGGGGGCAGGTTTAGAGAGATCTCCCCTCTTCATCGAGGATGACCACACACTGAGCCTTGGTTCTGGCTTTATAACCTGTCTCTAACAAAACGCTGTCTGGCATCACAGCACTAACATCACACTCAGATCCTGGCACAAACACTCAGACAATGCCAGACTTTGAACAAGCCATGCAGATGCAAGGTGAAACACCTATTTTCTTCACCTCTGACAGAGGCCACAACCTTTAAGTGCAAACACTTGTACCTTCTACTGAGTGATGACAGGAGTTATGCTGTATTTTCTAATTGAGCTGAATAACCTGCCTAGGTTATTTGACTGCCAAACCCAAGCATTAAAAGTCCATTTACCCACTGGAGCTAACAAAAGATAACCCTTCTACCTGCAGGTATCACACCTATCACTCCACTGACGCATGACTAACCTATCAAGACTTTGGCAAAACAAAGCTGTAGTTCGATTACCTAACAGATACTACCACCTTTCTCTTTTTGCAGAGACTACCTATATCTGGAGCTAGAGCAGACCTGGATTTCACCATGTAACTTCATTTTTAAACCTGACATCCCTCACAGCAGCTGTACATGCAGAACAGCTCCGGCAGTGCTAGCCATAGTGATGCTATGGTTCCAAAGACAATTTTTAAAATTATTAAACACATCACAAGCCATTGGTAATACTAGCCTCCTGAAAGAGGCATCAGTTCTGTTCAGTGACTCAAAAGAGATCTCTGGATTGAGCAACAACCGTTTTGGAACGTGAAGATGTTAAGAGCTGCAGGCTGTTATAAAATGTCTGTGCTATTTCCAACTTCAAAAAGAACTTACACTATTTTTCTGACTATAAACAACTGTATATCTTTGTCCCCTCAGAAGTTCACAAGTCCACTTTTACACAACAGTAATTAAGAACATCTTAAGAAGTGGCAAATATTCAACAGATAACAGCACAACTTGGACACTGAATCTCAAGATCCAAGTAAACAGCAAGACTCACATTTTTATAGCATACAGCCTCAGGCATAAAGACCTACAGAGTATAAATACAAACACATCTGACTTTCCACTTGTTATCCTCTGCACATTTTGCACAAAAAACCCCAACACCCTCCCACCCCACCTCCAAGCCAGCAATACAGTGAGGTGTTTCTCTAGTGATACTCCCCTGGTTTTCTGTAGTATTAATGGGCCAGGAATGACATCTGAACCATGTTTCATTACTGTCACTGAACCTAAATCTCACTTTGTCCAATCCCTCTATGAACCTGCTTATATTTTCAACTTCTATGAATTCCACTGGTGATTAATTCCTTGACTTGTCACACAGCAAAAATTTGTTCTCCTCTTGTTTAGGAATAGAAAAATTCACTTAAGAGTTTGTGGAGACTTCTTTGTAGTTATGTATCAATGGGGCTTGGTGTAAGGCACAAGGTAAACTCAGGTCTCATCAATCATAAGGAGACAGAATTACTTCCAAAATAGCTGCAAAAATTGAGCAGAATTCTTTCCCACACACATCTTGGCCTATTCCTATTAGCTTAGAAAGCTCTTATTTAAAACATTTAAAACACACATAACTAATGTACAAGACATGACATGGCAGGTGGATGATGCAGAGGCTTTTGTCATTTAATTTTTCAGAAAAGTCACTGCTCTCATGATGCACATGAATTTCTATATTCTCAATTCAGGATCCAGCACCCTCAAGTTTCCACACTAAAATGATCACTAATCAACAATTTTATCTCTCTGGTAAGACTACGTGGACCCAAAGCCTCACTGTTCCTATGGAACTAAGCCAGTTACTTCCAGACCTTGTCCTACACTTCAGGGGAACGAGGCATATGCTACACAGAATCATGTATTATTTAATCACTTCTGTACTACACTTTAAAGGATACTTTGCTTATTTTATCCATGCTGTAACTTCCCAGATGGATTCTACCCCTCTCTTCAGATGGTCTGATGAAAACAAGTAGTAAAATCCTTATAAACATTAAAATCAATCTGAAATTGCCAGTGTCAAAGAGGATTGTTAGAGAGTTGAGTCTTCAACGAATCAAGCATTTTTGTGGTCATCTGTTCAATTCACACTTTGCCTTAAGTAAGAGACACTGCTTTCTCCTTCATTATGCTTTTCCACTCCACCTAACCATCGTCCATGCACTCAGCTGCTTCAAAAAGTGGCTTTACAGTAGCTACCAGACTATACTTGTGCCCTTGCCATCTCTACTACTGATTTATTGTACAGGTTACAAACTCAACACCATCTCTTCCAGCCTGAAACTAGTACAGAAGGATTGAAGCCCCTTACATGAAAAACTATCTCCAAACCTCAATCATTTGGGTAATCCAAGGCATCCATGACAAAACTCTCCACTGTCCCTCCTTTGCCAACATCCATCAGTAGCCCTATTCCTACAGAAGGGTTCTCAAATAATACTCTTGCTTTGAAATAATGTGTCTCAGCTTCACTGGTAGTTTTCAGAGTTCTACACTGTCCGCACACATCCTCCCCCAACTGACCCCAAAAGCTCTGCAGCAGCAACACTGGATCTACCTAGACTTCAGGAAATAACTGTACTGTTCATTCTCAAATCATCTGGCACATCACACTGGCAGTCACAGGGATAAAAGCTTAGAACCAGCTTCTAAAAATATGCTGAATAAACATGTCTGCACATGGACTGATGAAAAACCCCAAGTTTCTAACTGAAATGGTGTTAGAGAAAGGAAAATACATCAACTGTTGCAGTTTCCCACACAGAAAAGATCTTGCTCCATGTGGCATTTAATCCAGTATCCTACAGAAAGTAACTTATTTCCCCTCCCCCCTGTACTGATAATATACTTACATAAAACAAGCTGATCTAATGAACTATTTAAATGTAATAAGTCACTTGAAGAAAAACACCTTTAAAACATTGTAATGTAGTACTCACGAGGCCCATTATTTTAATCATCAAGATGAGGACCAAAACTAGTTTCAACAATGTGAATTTTGGCCTTCATCCAAGGAAAAACAGTGAAAAAAGTATTTCTCAACTTTAAGCTGAACACTTCCAACCTTCAATAAAACTGATAAAATAAAAATAATCTCAAAACCTTAACGTGATTTTTTTCCACCTGGAGTGGTATTTAAATGTTTTTCCCCTTTGGTTTTTAATTGGAAAGTCATCTACCAGTAAATCACTCAGCTCATCCCAACCTTGTCTATATTTTATTGTAGATGTCTGTCACAAACGGTCTGTAATTAAGAAAATATAAAAATATTGTGTACCTATTGGATTCAGTGCAAGTTAAGCCTAATTTTTTTTTACCTGTAAAATGAAATTCTGGAAAGAATGTTCAGTTCCTATTTAAAGTGTTTCGAGTGCTTCTATAGAATATCAAAGTATATGCAAGAAATGTCACAAAAATAAGTTTTCTCTAAACTCAGTACCAGGTGTAATGCACATTCTAATTTTTCTGCTGGTAAAATTTGAGCTCGGTCATATTTTCTGTAGGGATAAAAAAAGCAATGGAGCTCCACATGCAGATCACACATATAAGGTGGTTTACACCATAGCAGTGTCCTGATAAACTGCTACATTAAGCTATTAACCATTCTATGCTGGCATACCTGCAGCCACACTGAACACCTAAAAAGGTGTTCCTAACAGCATATGCAAAATAACTTGTGATAAAAAGTTTGGTTTCTTTGTTTAAGAGTAAAAAGAGTCCGAGTTGTTCTGGGTTTTATTTTAGTAACTGAGATGTCACGCTGACAGCCAAGGGTAAGATCTCACCTTGCTATTCAAAATAATATTTAATACCTCAGTATTTGAAGGCCCTTGGCAGTTCAATGACCTGTTTTTCCCAATACAGGGAGGAAAAAAAAAACACACACACCAAAAAATCACGTGTCTAAGGTCAGCTCAGCTTTAGAATTTTGACATTGTGCAATTTGTTAGGAATGACCCAGAGCTGCCAGACTCTGATTTACAAACTTCAGCTTTTATGTACCTTTGAGAAGGCTTCACCTTGAACAGTAAATTATAAAGAATCAAGAGATGATGTTTAACTGAGTGGAAGCAGAGAAGTATTTCTTAGAAGAAAATGAGCTGTCATTCATCACATCGATTACAAGTCAGAGGGTAGAGCTCCGTGGCAGTTTCACAGTTTCAGTCATGACTGACACATTCCTCTACTCTTCTCCTTCCTCTATAAATTGCAGAGTCCCATCTCACCTTTGCACAGATTCAACTGTGCTCAGGTCAGGGGGCTAAAGAGGATAATGAAGAACCTAGTAATAAAGCAGCAATTATTTTTCAACTGGCTCACATCACTAGATTTGCTTGCTGCTGTGCTGCACAAACACCAGTAACAATGGAGAAGAATCAAGTCTCACAGAGGCAAGGAAGGGCACTGCAGATCCCACTTTCAATCAGCTTAAGCTTCCAGGTACCAGCACATTGCCACTGACACTACTGATGTTCCCACCTTCATCCATAGAGGTCACACCGGCAGGGCAAGCAGAATCTGTTAGCCTTTAGGCCACCTCAACCACAACAGGCACATCCTGGGGTCTGAATTTCTCTTAACACTTTTTGTCATCAAGTCAGTGGATTTGCTACTGAACTAGCATGATCAACCCATTTCTACTACTCCTGGTGTGGTCTGCTTGAATAATTACCAGAAATATGAGGAAGTGGATAATGAGCTCCCTTCCTCACAGATATTTAGCATGTGGATCGATGCTAGTTGTGGTAATAAAGAATGAAGAATGGGTATCATGTTGAAAGCATCATTCAGGTTTCCCTTGGACATTTAAAAAGATAACAGCCTGCTGGAGAGACACAGCCTCATTTCTTACTTCTATGCTGGATTTGAAACAAAAGGGTGATTTAGTAGACCTATTCGAGATACAGATAACCATAATTGCCACAAATAAGACAATCCATCTCATCCTGGCATTTCTTTGAGCCTGATCTGAAAACCCAGTAATTACAACTGCATTAACCATATTCAGCCACCTTTCTGGCTGCATAGAGAGCACTGACTAACAAAACCATCTGTTAAGCACCAAGTCATCAAAATTTTACTTATGCTTTGTCTTCTTGCCCATGATAAAGATTTCTGCCTTTAATTGATTTTGGTTTCAAAGGTAATAAGTACAAGGGGGGAAAAAAAACCAAACAGCAAAAAACCACATTTTCTTCTGAAGAATTCCTTTAAAGTTAAGAATTTGTTTTTAAGTAGGAAAGTTTATTTCCCTCCTTCAAACTTGCAAAATGTAAGATAGAGTTCTCCCTCCAGCCTAACAAGCTTAAAGGAAAAGGGAAGTTTCTCCAGCAGTTTTAGGCAACTACAGATAGATGTAAATACCAAGTGGATTTTGTAGAAGACCTTTAAGCAGGTTAGGCAGCTAACTCCCACTTCTCGATGGCAGATAAGCAACTAACCTGATTAGAGACTTCTAAATCCAAGCAGGAACTTGTGTACCTGTTATCTGCACACCAGTGTAAACTAGCCACTTCCTTAGAGTGGTTCGAGTAATCAATTTCAGGCTGATTTTCATGTCTTTTAATTGTTTTTCTTCAAAAGCAAACCAACAAGTTTGCACTCACATTCTCCATCCCAGAGACAGACTTCCATTGCCATTTCCAAACATTCAAGCATCAGATTAAAAAATATCATTATTGCTCAGGTAAGATGAAAAAGCATTGGATTCAGCACGCAGTCTGACTGACCCTTCCCCGGTCCACCAATTTCTGTATCTGCACAGTTCGCTGTATTACATTATGCACAACCCCCAAAGACAAGCAAACAGAAAGGCTATTTCTCAACCCCCTCGGTTCCTCAATTCAGTTCAAAACACAGCTGCACAAACAGCTACACCAGCACAACAGGCTGGGGGTGCACACAGGAACTGTGGCTGCTGTGCCTCAAACTGCACCAGCCTACACAGAAGAACGGTATCAGCAGGAAACTGGGGCAAGCTGGCTGGAAGGCATCTGTAGCAGGAAGCTGCGCATCACGCCTGCGCACGCACACCTTGGCGCCCCACACCGACTACTGAGATCACACCATTAATGCAAATTTAATGCAAATATGCATATCTTCTGGTGGTCCTTAAGCCTCTGAGAATTAATCTTTTACAGACCAAAGAATAAAATTAGTCATGCACACAAAATAAAAAGGTTTTGCTCATTTGATTCAGACCTGACTTACAAATGAAGTGATTTAGCCAACCCACTCTGAGTAACTCCTCGCTGCCTTAAGATGAAGCAGCTGCTAAATTTCAGAAGTTATTTACAACGGTGAACAAAAGCAGTTCCAATATAAATGCTTTTCAACTCTTACTATTGTATTTCTCTCAAGCAAGGCTTTCTTAACCAACTGCTGATGAAACTGTTTCAGCAATTCCCCCTTGAAAAAATCTCAGCACCACACCCATCACACGCTGAGATTCTTGTCCATATTTAAATGCTAATTGCTTCCCATGAGACATCAACTCAATCATTCTTTTGCACAGTTCATCACAAGACATTTTAATGAAACAGCCTTTTCACTGTGCTTTTCATGATCTAGAGACTTGGGATGATGGTTTACTTATTCATCTTTTAAATCCTCAAAGGCCCAATAAGTGGGAAAAAAAACCAACCCAAAACAGAAGAGAAGAGCAGGTATGGTACCCAAGGAAAGAAACCCAAGGTACCTGCCAGTTCTTCCTACATAAGCCTGAACAGATCTGAGATACTTGTTCTCCAACTTTCAGTCAGTGACTGGTTCATTCTGTAGCAGAATGATGAGAAGAGCCTGTATTTCAGTATATCATCATCTTGGTTATTTTTGTTGGGTTTTTAAGCACATAAGGACTGTGCAATGCAACTGTGAAGCAGTAGCAGACTGATAAAAACATCTAAATATATGTTTGTGAGGTCAGAACACAGCAAAACAGGGAAATTGTATTAGTAATTTGTGTTAACTGCACTCACAGGCACAAATTCTTCTCTAAGCCACGTGAAGCACTTGTCTGAATATAGCCCACAACAGACCAGAAACATCTAACACTAATCCACCGATGTCTCACACACACAGCTATAAATACCACACCTTCGACCTAAACTAATTGTTAGCACTTTGGTTAAAAATGTTATTTTTACAAACCATCATCAGGCATTAAAATAGGGTATACTGGGGAAAAATATTTTGAAGGTTTAAATTGAGAAATCAAATGGATGCCTGCTTGTTTCAAAATCCCTTATGTACTCCTACCACATTATAAAAGAAAATATTATAAAGACATACTAGAAAAAAAGTAACCCCCAACAAACAATCTATGAGGTGCAAAGGCTGTTTCAAGCCTTCAGAAGACAACCAATCCTAAAGCCCCTTTAACATAAATCGAGTCACATTAAAAGGTACAGTATTTTAATTAAATACATCTTTTTTTCTATATTCTGTACTTTCTACTAAAAAGTCATTGATCAAACTAAATAAAACATCCCATTAAAACCTTGTTGCCACAGTTAGAATGCTCTTGCCAACAGCTTCCCCCTGCCCCTTTGGCCTGTTCCTGCCTTTTAGCATGTGATAAACCTATGAGACACCTAACACGATCTACTACTTAATGTGCAAATGCTTCAAACGAAAAAGAAGAAACAACTAATGGAATTTTTATGGTAGGAAATAAAACCAAGTTCAATAAAATACAGATAACTGGAATGTCAACCCTTGATGCATTTTTGGCAGAGCTGCTCAATCACTTTCCAGTGAAACTCCTGGGTCTGACAGCACACAGAAAAAGCCCATCAAGTAACTAACTCGGTGAAGTTGTCACGAGTTGTCTGAAGTACTTTACAAGACAATTCTTGACAAATACATGTCAAATTAAGTCGATCTACTGAAAAAGAACAAGTCACTAAAGAAGTTGGCCAAGGATTTTATGATACTGTTCAATTTTCTTCCTCTCCTTTAGCTAATTTGGAGAAATACAGCTAAAACAGATTTCAGTCAACTATACATACTAATGACAAGCCACCCGTTTCTTAAATGTTACGATAATGACAATATTGGCTGTGGTAGAAGACATATGACTATGTCCTATGTTTCAACATGATCATCACCACCATTTGTTCTCTCCTTCAAGTGGTTTAAAACAGCCAACAGGAAAAGAAAAAAAAAAAAATCACTACCAGAGCTGGTCCCACTACAAAAATAGCTGCGCCAGGTGGCAGTAAAATGACGATTGCTAAGGCCTTGCCATAGCATCACCATAGAGGAGTACTCCCCCAAAAAACTTCGTTCTCCACGGAGTTTGATGGCTAGGCATGAGGATCTAGACTCCAATCCTGCACTCTCCTCCTCACCCCCTCTCCCTAGCATAACTTACTAATGCAGAAAGTTGCATAGACCTGCAGCACAGAATACAGAAACACTAATCAACCTCTCATTTTTCATCAAAACCTTTCTAAAGAATTTTTGCACTTATGTCCTCAGCAGCATCTCCATTACCCAGAAGTACTACAACGAGAATTCAGGAAGAGCTTACAGGGAAAAAAAAAAATGACAGCCAGTGACATAACACTCAGTAGGAACAATCTCGAGGGATGTCAGTGAGCTACTTACATTATGATACAGGACACAGGACAGCTAGATAGCACTGCCAGTTATCTAATGTGTGACCTTCACATCTCTTCAGCAGTGTTACCTTGCTACTGTACCTCACATTCCTCTATTTTCCTTGTCTATTTATTGTGCACAAGAAAATGACACAAGTGAAACCCCAAGCAAAACCAGTTTCCAGGTTACAACATTACTTAAAAACAAATTATAATTTTGATCACTTTAGACAGTGTCTTTAGTTTCCTTGCAGCAGCACAACACTGTTCCAACATCTCAGTTAAGAACTCACTGATTGTTCAAAGCAAGCAGCAAAATCAAGCCAAAAGATTTCAATTCTTACTGATAATACTACATTTTTAAGCCTATGACAGACAAGTTTGCATTTTAATTCACCCCCACCGCCACCGCAATATTGTTTTTTAAACAGCCTATTGAAGATACTCACGGCCCTGTGGAAAAAACCCAGAAAAACCCCAACAAACCACATTAGAAGTTCACCTGCTGAATCAGAAAAGCTGATTCTCCGTTTGCTTTCCTCCAAGTACTTTGATAACGATCCGGAGCTAATTCAACTCCTCCGGTGGTTTCAACAGGCGTTAGGCTGGGTCATTAGGGTGACAAGGTAGCCTTAGACATCCCACTCACCGGAGTGTCATCTGCTCTCCCCACCCGCACACACACCCATCCGTGAAAACCTGACGCAAAAGCGGAACGGCAAGAACCGTGAAACCGTTTTAAGCAACTTAAGCGAGCAACTTTAAGCAATTTAAGTAAATTGGAGGCTGTCTCTCTTTTAAGACAGGGGAGGAATAATCAACCAGAAATTTCCTCAAAGGATAACAGTATAGTCATGCTTCCTCAAGAACTTTCAGATTATATATTTAGCATCTAATTTTAAACACGCACCCTCCCACACCCAGATTAAAACTCTTTTGTGCCCAAACTCACTTCCTTGGTCCAAAATAATATTTTTAAAGGAGATGGGGAAAGCAACCGAAGCAAGGAAACTCTAAATTCACATAGTAAAAACTAAACACTGGCGTTTAATAATCAACTCCAACACCACCGCGCATTTTGGGAAGCCGGAATAAAGCATTACTCAAGTAACTTTCACCACAAATTTTTGCAGAGTGACTAATGAATTGTTAGCTGCAGTTTGGCCACAATCACAGCTAGTAACCTTAAGTCCCCTCCCGAAGGGGTACAGAACGTCTCAGGAACTTTAAAGGACTAAAAAGCATGATCTCGTGAAGTAGCAAACCCATCCAGGCAAACCCCAGTAAAACCCGCATTTCCCCCCCCCCCTTTAAGGTTCCCCGAAGCCCGTACTTCAGAGCCACCACCTCAGCACCATACCGTGCCAGAAAACCCTCAGGCTAGCGCACCTATTACTAATTAACCCGCTGGATTAGACCCCAGCAGCCGACCCCACCAGCTGCGCCAGTCTTCCAGCCTCGCCGCCGCCCCCGGAAAAGAACCCGACGGGCGCTACCGTGCCCGCGTCCTCCCTTCTCTCGTTTCCCTCCTCCAGCCAAGGAGAGGACTGCAGCAGCTCCCAGCACTGCAGCGACGCTGTGGCTCAGGTTTTCTCTGGAAAAAAACCAAAAAAACCCAACCCCAAAACCCTCACGGTTTCACCATCGACTTCCCCTTCCCGCGTCTAATGAAAACAAGAAAAAAAATTAAAAATAAAAAAAAAAAAGAAGGGAAAAAGAGCATCGTGAAACATACGGTCATCTAACTCGGCTGAGCCGGGCTAAGTTTCGCCCATGCCAACAGCTTGCGGGTCTCTGTGCCTTCCCCTCACCGAGTTTGTTACCACATGTGCCGGCTGCCGATGCTCCTGTGCGTCAGGGCGCACTTCGCGGCGGGCGGCTCAACTCCACCCTCCTCAAAGCCTGTCACCTCCCCCCTCGGGGCCAAAAAAAAAAAAAAAAAAAATCAAAACAACCAAAAAAAAAAAAACAC
>VXBZ01000528.1:147686-170483 GCA_013399135.1 Heliornis fulica
GGGCGGTCAGCGAGCGCGGCTCTCCCCGCTGAAGCCCCGCCCCCGCCGCGGATTGGCGCGGTGCGGGGGTGGGGGGGCCTGTCCTAGCGCCCCCTTTGGCCCCTGTCGTGCCCGTAGTGCTGGGCCGTCGTGTCTCTCTGAGGGAGGGAGGAGGGCGGCCCCGCCGCCACCGCCTCGCCGGCCCCCGCCCCAGCAGAGCTCGGTTGTCCCCACCACTTCCCCGGGCACACGCGGCCCGCGCTCGCCTCGCCTCACCGTCCTGACCCGCGGGGCCGCCCCGCTTCGACCCCGCGGTGAGGGCGGCTGCCCACAGCCCAGCATCCTGTGTGCCATGTTGTCCCTCGACATCTCACCCTCCTCCTGAGGTGAAACACCCCTGAAAAGGGGTAAGAGCCTATCCACCCCACCCAAGGTGTCAAAAGACACTCAAAACATACCAGCGCTGGCTGTTGGCATGGAGAGAGGTGTCACCTGGGGCTTCCCCCACAATGAGCAGGGAGCCCAGTCCGGAGGGAGCAGTGCTTGAGTTGGCAGAAAGGCAAACACTATCATGTCTATGTCTGCCAGCTTGGTTGGCCAGAGAAGGTGAGGAGGGGCCTCCTTCGCTTCCTCCCTCCCACAGTAATAAAACCACATCTGGAGGCCTCACATGGGCTGCTGGTTGTGGCTACAAAACATCTTTGTGACAGTGTTCGTTCTTTCAATATTTTTTTTTTCTATGTGGCATCAAGCAAAAGAGGAAAAACCTCCATCTGTGCTGAAAAACATCATTCTGCATCTCTTAAACCTACAACCCCCACACCCCAAAAAAAAGAACCCCCAAACACTCAGCTTTTCCTCTTTTTAAGCAAGGTAATTGCATCTCAGTTTTATTATAGTAGTCTGCCGAGCTTTTGGAACTGAGTCTGGGGGGAGAGAAGAAAAGGACTGGATCAGGCTGTCAGTGCTTCCCTTAGTGAATAAGTTTGTGAGAGTTTCAGATTTTGGAAATTTGCCCTTCGGAGCTGATACTAATCATGCATGACTCACTCCTTATTAATCCTCTTTTTTTGTTGCTGCTGTTGTTGTTTTCTTACTTGCTAAGTTGATGAGACTACAAATCCTGACCAAACATCCCTATTAAAACAAACGAGAGAAATCTTGGAGACCCAGGGTGCTTACTGAAATAAAACATTAAAACATGTGCTGTTACAGCAATGAGTACAGTCCTCAGCCTGCTCATGGCGAGATCGATAGCAACCAGCAGACAGATTTACAGTTCCCACAGACTGTGAACCTCACAGCTTTTTGTCCTATACAGGGAGAAAATGAACACAAGCCATTTGTTGCTATTTTTAGCACCTGCGTTCTCAATCCAGTATGAGGAGAGGCCCAACCAAAGCAATTATCCCAATGTCACCTGGCACAAACCTTTAAAAACAGTTTTGACTGCAAAGGGAGAGGTAAGCATGGCCACACGATCCACAAAAATACGTATTTACGCACTTCCATTTTATAGCACACATTTTCACCCAGCCTGGTTGACGTGCACAGCTATAAACACAACTGGTTTGGTAAACAGCATGAGTATCCCCAGCACGTACTGAGCTCCCCCACCATACTCTGTGCCATTAAATACCCATAGAAAACCTGCAGTGATTCCCCTGGACCCACTCCAAAATTGCATTCAGGAGTCTGGAAGGAGCATTCCCATCCATGATGCATTGAGAGGGACGCTGCATATTTCATTCCTCTTCAAATATTCATATGTGTACTTCACGTTTGGGTATAGCTGTCCTTTTCATCAAAGCAGAAAGATTACAGCAAAGGGAGGAATTTCCCTAAACCAGTGAGCATCGTTGTCCATTAAGTAACACAAGGCTCAAAAGGAAAATGAAGCGTCTGGAAGCCAGGAGCTTGGCTCCACTGCACGGGAGATTTCATAACAATACGTTTTTTGATCAATTAAAAAAAAAAAGGGGGGGGTTGGGGGTGGAGAAAGGGAAAAAATCTCCACCAGAACAGTGTGTCACGTAGCACTGGGTGCTAAGGAGCCTGGAAAAACACACTGAAGTTCGAAAGTTTGGGTGATGGTGAAATGGTCTGATGTCTTTGGGGAAAGACATTTTTCCCTCCTCCAGGTCCCACGCCCACATCCCTGTCTGCTCCTCTGTAATCACACCGACACGACTGGTCACGGGGCTGCGTTGGGAAACCTTCAGGCAGGGGGAGGGGTGGGGGCGAAGGCATTTTAATCCAAACATACTCCCTGATCCAATTCACAGCCAAGCCTCAAAAATTAGCCGAAAGCAGGAAAAATACCCAGAACAGCCATCACCAGTGGGTACAGCTCATTTTCAAACGGTCGCCAAGCTGCAGCACCTCTGATGTGCCATACCCTAAAGACCTCACTTCCCAGCTCTGCTCCCCTGAGTGCAGGCAGTCTGATCTTCCCTGAAACTCTGCATCGTGGCCAGCAAAGTGTTGAACCCAGGGATGTTTCTTACCTGATGCTGCCGATCACCTGGTCCTGGTAAGAACGTAGGGATGTCTGCAGCAGGGGCTGGAGGGCTTCAGTGTGCCTCAGTCTGCACGAAAACTGCTCCAGCTCTAAACCCAAATCTCCTCTGTCAGTCGTCAGGATTAATAAAGTCTCATTAGCACAAAACAATCCCACAAAGCAACTCTTCCCCCATCCCACCATGACATCCTTCCTGCAGGCTTCACTCCAAACCAGCCTCCTGCCCTCCAAGCTCTTGCTGAGAGCCAGGGCACCTCCCCATACATCCCTATCCCCAACGGGGTGTAGGGGATGAGGTGAACACGTTGGCTAATGCCAGCTAACCAACTTCTTTGCCAAGTGAGGCAGCCTGTGTTGATGACAGCCCTTGTTTTAAATCAGACTCCTTTCCACATCCCTCTCGGACTGCGCTGGCTGGCAGAGCATCATGCTAAGCCTACACCAGCACCTGATCCTGTTTAGAGGCATCTCAGTCACTCCCTTTTATATGCATTTTATTTTATTTATATATCTCTCTCTGTCTTTTCCCCAGGCCCTGTTGCTTCCAGTCATTAAAACAGGAGAAAACAATGCTGTCAAGTGAGGACATGAATCCACCTGATGTCCCTCCATCCTGTGTCATGACCTGATACAACCTGATACATTAATTAACGGCAACCAGCTCCTAACAGCATCCAGGCATGCTGTTCCCAGGCTTTCACTCTTATTGCTGGTGATATTGCTATGACAGGGCTTGATGGGAAACAGGATTTTGTGTCCAGCTGTTGAGGCAGGTAGCGGGGTGCCAGAGTAATGAGTAACCTTACAAGAAGACACTTTTTAAAGTGATGATAGTGGAGTAGACACCAATTACATCTGCCAGTGTGACCATCAGGGAGTATGGTCCCTGGGCCACCTCCAGTGTGCACGGCAGCATGAAGCTGGACATGAGCTAGACTGCATCTAAACAGAGATGCACAACCTCTATGGATGGCTGGGTGTGCTGGGGTGGAATTAAGGAAGCCCTGAAAAGTTTCATGTTGAAATTGTTCTGCAGTTTGCTTGACTAGAAAGGAAGTGGGATTTTCTGTTCCAGGTCTGTAAAGCTGAGCTTTTTTACAGGTACAGTAGTAAATTGCTGCTGCTTTGGGTTTGTCTTTTTTTTTCCTACCTGGTAAAGAGAGCAAATTCTTCTGATTGCAACTGTTGTCGGTGGCACGTACGTGCTTTAAGTTGGTCTGAATTTGGAATAGCTTTATTTGCCTATGCATTCATAAATACCATCTTCACTCAGTGTTGTGATGCAAATGATGAGTATCAGTGCTTGGCCCTTGCTGGCTNAGTAAAATGTTGCTGCTTTGGGTTTGTTTTTTTTTCCTACCTGGGAAAGAGAGCAAATTCTTCTGATTGCAACTGTTGTCGGTGGCACGTATGTGCTTTAAGTTGGTCTGAATTTGGAATAGCTTTTTTGCCTATGCATTCATAAATACCATCTTCACTCAGTGTTGTGATGCAAATGATGAGTATCAGTGCTTGGCCCTTGCTGGCACATCAAACATTTCCCTGGGACAGGTTACAGGGGAGTCATGCATTCACAGCATCGGTGCCCTGTCACTTGGTGGCACGAATTCTTGTTGCCGGGGTTTTTCCATAGGTTACGTGATATAAACCATGGCCAGAAAAGAGAGCCTTTTAAAAGGATTCAACTCTCTTTTTTTATTCAAGGTCAAAACAGTTGTGTTTGGGGTTTTTTTTTTCATTGCTGCCATAGCAATTGAGTTCACTGGAATAAAAGTTGATTTGGGGGGCTACCGTGTTTACACCTATGGAAAAGAGCTTTCTGCATTGGCCTTTTCTCATGCATGTGCCTGTTAATTAATAACTGGTACATTGCCAGGAGCAAAACAGAAGTAGGAATGAGTTCCAGGCTATCTTGCTCTTCCTGTTTCACAGCAGCAAAGCAAGAGAAGTCAGATGCAGCCAGCTTGCAGAGAGGCACGCACCCTTGGGGGCCCTGAGCTGCTCTCCCAGGGGAGCCACGTCGCAGCATGGCCCATCCCGTCACGTCTCCCAGGCTCATCGCAGCAGCCACGAGCACGTCCTCACCCAGCTACCCAAAAGCAGCAGGCACAGGATTTTCCCTGCCTATTGCCTGGGATTGCCAGGTACCTGCTTGCAGCCACCTTTGTGAGTACTGTGGCCACTCGCCACGAGGGACCCATCTCCTCAGAAACCCTGGCTAGGACCTTTCCATAGGGAGCACCTGTGAGTCCAACATGGCTGGTTGTCATTTATGTTATGCAAGTGCTTGGCTCAGGTCTGTCACACCGCGTCCCGTAACATTAATGACATCTCTTAGTGCCACAGCACCTCCTCCAAAACAGGCATCCACCACCTGGGCCAAAAACGCTGTTGGTTTGTGGGCACACACGCACTGAAGTGCTTCCCAACCTCCCTCCTGTAAATACTCATCTAACTCTCCTTGGTCAGATGCTCCTGTGAGGCCAGTGCAGATAGAACTGATTTTCTGTGATGGACAAAAACTTATCCTGGACACAGGTCTATCTGATTTTTGTGGACAGGTGCAGGTAGAGAACACCTGGAAAGCATGGGACTAATCTGAGCTTCCTTCCTTCTTTGACCAAGGAGGATAAGACAAGGTAAGAGGTTAAAATTTAAATAATAACAGGAGCTCAACGATTGCTCCGGAGGCATGCAAGCACTTCAGCTGCAGCCCTGCTTTTCGACCTCTGGAGATATGAAAAACATCTAAAACCAGAAAGATAACCTGCAGTTGGAGCTGGAGCATCTTGGTTCCCCCAGGATCAAACCTGCCTTTTCTCACCTCGACACCAGAGCCTGGAATTCAGCCAAGCAACAAGCCTCTCCCAGGGTAGGCAAGCTTTGCTAGTGCCACAAACCCAACACTTCAGTGGTCTCCTCACACGGTCATTCTCCCTCCCCGACACAAAAACCAGCACGGCAAGAGCCCTTCAGCCTTGACAAAACTACTCAACTTGAAGAGACTGGCACATCCTTCCAAGGCCCCTAGAGCACTTTTTCTTTTTTTTTTTTTCTTTTTTTTTTCTTTGTTTTTTTTTTTCCTTTTCCTCTGTAGATGGTGCCTGCTATGTTGTGTGCTGTCATTTGCAGCTTGTGGGCGGAACTGCGTTGTGCTTGTGTTGATTCACATTTGCCAAGAATAATTACTCCCTGAGCTGCTTGGATGAAAGTCAGTGTTTCCCTGCTCCAGAAGGACATACCTGCCTTTTCCAGACACAGGCTGCAGTAGCTAACAGGGTTTTCCTCCCAGACAGGCTCCTCTTCCTCGCAGACAGAAGGCACCACGGTGCAGAGTGCAGCCAAGAGGGTGGAGAAGAATCCACAAGAAATGTAACTTGTATGTCATCAAAAATCAGACAACAAACAATAAGAAAACACTTGCCATGTACAAAACCATCTTTTTAGTGACCTGGAAAGGTGAGACCCTTACACATCTCCTTACGTCTGCTCAGAGGCATCACGTAGCATTTTGCACCAAGACCTGAAGAGCTGCAAAACCGAAAACTGTCAGGCAGCAGAGGCTGCAGCCCGGTGTCTTCAAAGGTGAGAACACTGTTTACACTTAGAAAAAAAAGTAGCAGGTCCACTTCAGCTGAACCACTTCCATTTTGCTATTAATTTTGTAATAGATGCAGTTTTAAGCAGCAGTAAAACCCCAGCTGTGGTGAAACCCCACTCCTCACATGTAACTTAGATTTTTTTTAAACCATCTTGATTTCAGGCATGTCCTGGATGAGGCTCTGCTGTGTGATTGCCCTTGGACTCTTGCAGTGCCAGCCCAAGGAAGGACACTCCAATTAAAACCCATCCTGTTCCTGGAAAGGTCCTGACATCCAATCTGTCCGTTTCTGGGTGTCAAACAAAACCAACCGTGGTTTTTTTTTTGTGTGGGAGGTTTTTCAAGACCCTCCAGACAGGTTGGCAAACCATCCATGGCTGAAGCGAAGTCCTCCTGAGCCCGTGGGGTTGCAGACCGGCAGCGGTGGCACAGTGAGTGTCCCCAGGGCTTGGGGCTGGCACTCCTCACCAGGGGCTCCTCCGAGTGTGTGATGTGCGCAGAAGGGTGTCCAAAACAAGGAGCGGGAGAGGGGTCAGCAGTGGCTGCCTCCTAGGAAGGCTGGGCTGTTTGAAGGCTTGCTCTGAGGCACCTGCCAGGCCCTATGCTGGGGGAGGTGCAGGGCATCCTCCTTTTTGTGCCAGCTCCCTGGGGACTGTGGTGGGACAGCGGGCACCAGCGCTGGTTTCAGCCCCATTGCTGCATGAGTCCTCTGTGCTGGTCCCTGGGTGCAGGCACTCAGCTGGCAGAGCTCCAGGGGGTCTCACTCCCAGCCCCACACCATCTGGCTGTCAATCAGTCGATGGCTTCTGGTGGGTGCTTAGGGCTTGTCCTAAAGAGCCACCTCTGAGCCATTTGCCACTGCTCAGTGACACAGCCCCATTACCACCCGGCCCTCATGGCAATGAACCAAGGCCAGCAGCACCGCCTGGGGTGCAGGATGTGGTCCCCCACCTATCAGGATTACATTATCAGAGGAGGAGATGGGAAAGCTTTTATCTTGTTATTGTAGGATCTGCAGATAAATTTGCAAATAAAAAACAGGGCAAAGAGAAATTAAATAATCCAAATCTCTAATTTTAATAACCAGACTCCTATCTACAGGTTACTGAAAAATGACCTGGAGAGAAGATACCTCCCGTGTTACGGACTGTAACCAGGATAAACAAAGGGTTTGGTTCGTGCTGATGGAGAAATCCCTCTGACATGGATGTGTTTACCATAAACAAACCAACCCTCAGCCACCAGCACGCAGTGGAGGTGAGATCTAGTGTTGCAAATTAGTAAGCCAGTGTCCCTTGTATGAAATTGCTGCAGGTTTTGTGCCTGATCCTGTGCCTCTTTAACCTCACCCGTGTAGATACTCCTCAGAAGTAAATGGAGCTGTACTAATTTGCAGTGGTGGGGGATTAAGCCGTTGGGGTTAAGCATTTCTGCTGGCTCTGACTGCAGCATGTTGTAGTTCCAGGGTTGTAGGATGAAATGGAGATGCTCCTGCTCTGGAATTAAGAGATCTGTAGCCATTACACCGTGTTGCCAGTGGCCCCATGGCACAGCCCAGGTCCCATGTCCTCCGTCAGAGACATCCCGCTCCCGCCCTGCAGAGGAGAGCGCAGACATTTTGTGTGATTCTGCAACGTAAAACTCTCTTTCATTCTCACTGGTGACATGCCAGTACTTTCCAGGGACCATTTCATTACTGTTATGCTGCTTGCAAGCATCTTAATTTAAATCACATTATAGATGCACCAAGGAAAAATGATCTATCCGCAGCCTAAATAATAAACTGGAGTGAAAACATCCTTGGGCTGTGAGAGACTGGAACAAGCACTAATTGAAATGTATAAACTTACATAACATTATTTATAGAAAGGAGCCCAATTGTCAAAGGCCCTGAGAGGGCTGGAACATGGGGATGTTTGTTCTCCCTGCAAAGAAAAATTAATTATGTAAGTTTATAAATTCCAGTCGCTTCACTTGCTTGTCTTCTGATGCGCCTAAGGACTGCTTGAAAGGTATTTGTGGCTCCTGGCTGCTGCTGCTTGATGGCATTTTTTAACCTTCTACTTCTGCATGCCAGTGCCTCTCAGGACCTTGAAGCAGGGGATTGGCTTTATTCATGGCGATCCTCAGCCCTAGGAATATGCAGGTTTGAGGTAGCAGGTTCTGCAGATTCTGCAGGAGGCAATTTATTTTGAGGAGATGCCTGGAGGAGGCCAGGGGCTCATCAAGCCGCCAGAAACGCTGCAGAGGGTGGTGGGGCAGCTGCTGTGTTTTGGGAGAGTGGGCAGAGCCCTGAGCCACTCGTGAGCAGCTGGCATCAAACCACCACCTCAGTCTGCTTGAGCTTGCCACCTCGCCCTGACACGGCTTTGCTTATGTCCTCCTTTAGCTGCCAAGAGCAGAGATGCCACGAAGACTCTAATGCTCTGCAGGGTTTGATTTGCAAGGCAGGAGGAGTGCCACTTATTACTAAAATGCACCATATCGTGTAATTTCCCGGCAGAGCTGCATTCAGCCAGGGCTGCCAACCGGCCAATACAGCAGAGAAATTACGTATCATCAACCCCAAACGATGAGTGTCTCCTCCTGGGCTCTGCTCAGAAGCACTGTCAGGGCTTTGGGGTTTGTGCTGTGATCACTGTTTTTCCTCCCACCCACCCCTGTAAAATGCGACTCCTCAAGGGTTTGAGATGCTTGCTGGCATCCAAAAATGCCATTTATTCAATTACCTGGTCTCTGATACCACCTCACTGCTAAAGCTAATGGCTGAGAGCCTGGGTTTCAGCGTGACTGGCTGCTAAGCAAATTCAGATGCAAGCCCCAGGTCACCGGTGCTCAGAGGAGGTAAGAAACAAGAAAATATCTTCAGAGAAATACTTCGTACTGATGATGTCTTCTGGCAGCACCGTGTTTCAGGAACCTCCCCTTGGGTCCTGCTTGCTTCCATAATGCTAAGGGCCACCTGCAGAGTGCCCTGTGGCCAAACACCCTAGGTGGACTCTCCATCCCCAGCTTCCCAGGCCCCCTCATCCCAACATGCTTCCAATCCTGTTTTCCCACAATTTCTTGCATTTCAAGATCTGCCTTGCTGCCACCAAGCAGGATGAAGAAGGTCGATGGAGATTTCAGTGTGCAGATGATTAACTCCATTTGGTTGGGATGAAAGCTTTGCAGCACTGGCCTCTCCTACCCATGGATTTTGTGCTGGGACAACAAACTCAGACGATATCCCAAAATAATCCCACCCAAGTGGCAGTTCAGAGCTGCATTTGCAACTGGGTGGGTTGTAGCTGCATCTCCCTTTTGTGGGAGGTGGGACAGCGTGCCCTCTAGGGACTCTGGGATCACCCGTGGGACTCACACTGCTGGGAAGAGGCATTTTTGTTGGTGTTTGTGGGTCCCTTTGGAGGAGATGGACACTCACCTGCAGCTTCAGTGAGGCTTGGCTGAACCAGGGTGATCTTTATGGGTAAAACCAGTTTTGATGGTGGCAGCTGTCTCCCTGCGCTGCCACCTTTACCTCACAACGCAGTGACGGGAGGCCCAGGAGGGCAGTTCTGGATTGTTGGATCCAACAACAGCTGAGTCCTGCTTCCCTGGGACTCAGGAATCAGTTAAGAGTCAGATTTTAACAGTCCTGTCTCCAAGGTGAGGAATCATCATCTCTTGCCTGTCATAAGCCACAGGAAACGTTAATGCACTATAAAGTCATCTGTGAAGGACCACTGTGCCCCCCTCAACCGGCTCTTGCCATACAGTACTCACCTTCTTAGAAAGGCTCCCACTGTCCCCAGCACTGACCAAGCATCTCTTTATAAATATTTGGAATAAATGAATAAACTGTTGACATTCCCCAGAAGAGGAAGGAACCATTCCATTGAGCTTCGTGGGGCAAGCATGAGTCATCAGGTAAAACTTCTCAGAGACTTGTGCATCGATAAATGGTTGGTAATTACTGGTCAGGAAACCTCCTCAGAAAGGTGGTAAGTGATTTATTTCACTAACAGACAGCAAAGAAGTGGTATATGGAGAAGAAAATATCCCAAATTACCAAACAGTTTATAAAGAAACATGCAATAAAATGTTAATTCTGATATTTACACTTGTATAAAGAATTGTAGAATCACAGAATTGTAGGGGTTGGAAGGGACCTCCAACCCCCCTGGCAAAGCAGGTTCCCTAGAGCAGGTCACACAGGTCGGTGTCCAGATGGGTCTGGAATGTCTCCAGAGAAGGAGACTCCATAACCCTCCTGGGCAGCCTGTCCCAGGGCTCTGTCACCCTCACCATGAAGAAGTTCTTTCTCACATTGGTGCAGAACCTCCTGTGGTCCAACTTGTGACCATTGTCCCTTGTCCTGTCCCCACAGGCCACTAAGAAGAGGTTGGCTATCTCCCTTTGTCTCCCACACTTCAGGTATTGATAAACATTGATGAGATCCCCTCTCAGTCTTCTCCAGGCTGAACAGCCCCAGCTCACTCAGCCTTTCCTCACAGGGGAGATGCTCCAGGCCCTTCATCATCTTTGTGGCCTCTGCTGGACTCTCTCCAGGAGATCCCTGACTGGTTTGTACTGGACACAGGACACACCTGTAGGTGAGGCCTAACCAGGGCAGAGTAGAGGGGGAGCATGACCTCCTTCGACCTGGCTACAAGGGGCCAGTAAGGGAAACAAGACAAGAAATTTAAAATAAAATTAAACTGAGTTAACTTGAGCAATGGGAAAGGAAATCAGTGGCCCCATAAAATCACTCTGTATCTGCATCTCCTTTCCATGGCCCAAAGCTTTGTGGAGCACGGCGCTTGCTTGGCTCGGCTTCGGAAAAACATGGAAAACTTGGTTGGTTTTGTTTGGCTTTTTCAAATACACATACACCTAGAAAAATACCCTACAGAAACTCAGGAATCCTGGGAATATGTGGATCAGGAAGAAAGAAGACTGTGCTAAGAGGAATGTTCTTGCCAAGCAGAGAGCGAACGCAGCGCCTGCCAGTTGCGTAATGGGTGATTGAAGGCGACAGCGCTCGCAGATATTTTAGGGAGCTCCAGATCATAAACGAGTGGCAACTTGGAGGAATTCCCAGAAAACAAGAAACAATTGCAGGGGCATGTGAGTGGTGCAGAAGGTGATGTTGGAGGAGGGACCAGCTGAAGGTTGTCACAAGGTGTGGCTGCTGCTTACCAGTCTGGTAGGAAGTGGTGGTGCTTGGGATGGGATGTGTATCTGGAGTTGTCACCTACACGGTGCTGGAGCTGCGGCTGCAAATCTTTGGTCACTGCAAGGCAAGGCCACTGTGGCTCTGGTGTGTGGTCACCCAGGAAAGCACCAACAGAATTGGGACCAGAGGAGATTGCTCATGGTGCCAGGTGCCCGAGCAGCATCTACCTGGCCCCTCCTGCCCTGCCTCCACCAGCGTGATGCTGGGGTTCAATATCCAGGCTTTGATGGTAACCCAGCCCGCCCCAATCCAGGAGCACACAACAACCCATCCCAGGTGGGACTCATGCAGGACCCCTCCCAGGTGGGACTCACACAGGACCCTTCCTTCAGCCCTTCCTCCTGCTTCTTACATCCCTGCAGTAAATGTACAGCCTGCCTGGCAAGCTCAGCTGGCAGCTCAGGGCACGCTGCTTTGGGGCTGCTCCTCTGAGGGAAGGAGGAACAGGAGGAGCTGTTGGACCTGGTGTCACGTTCCCACATGGCTCAGTGTGCTGGCACAGGAGCTGCTGCCGTGGAAGGTAGTGGTGGCCTCGAAACCAGGATGAGGCCCCCAAGGCTCAAGGGGGCTGTGCTGGGGTGTCTGGTCAGGCAGGCCCACACAAGAGGCCATGATGGCCTCTTGTGTGGGCCTGCCTGACCAGACACCCCAGCATGGCCACCCACACATGGGCTGGCCAGGCATTCAGGATGAGTCTGATTTACATCTCAGCTTTGGGAGAGGAGTTTGAAATCTCTGCTGAAGCGTGTGAGCAGCAGCCTTCATTTGCCAATAGCACAGAGAGATCTGTGGGACCATCGACAGCTACTGACAGCTGTGAACCCCAGTAAAAAGTCACGGGTACTTGTGTCCTTCACTCAAGGAACCACAGAGCAGCACCAGGGGCATCCAGGCTGGGTAAGGGTTTGGAGAACAAACCTGCTGAGGAGCGGCTGAGGGGGCTGGGGGTGTTTAGTCTGGAGAAGAGGAGGCTGAGGGGAGACCTTATCCCTGCCTAGAATGACCTGAAAGGAGGTTGGAGGGAGGCGGGTGATGGTCTCTTCTGCCCAGTGACAGGTGATAGGACAAGGGGAAATAGCCTCAAGCTGCACCAGGGCAGGTTCAGATTGGATGTGGGGAAGAAATTCTTCACTGAAAGAGCGGTTGGGATGTGGCACAGGCTGCCCAGGGAGGGGGCTGAGTCCCCACCCCTGGGTGTATTTAACAGATGGGGAGATGAGGTGCTCAGGGATAGGGTTTAGGAGAAGACAGGGATGGTTGAATTAGATGGATGATCTAAATGGTCTTTTCCAACTTAGGGATTCTGTGATTCCTCCCATTACATTCAGTCCAGAGTGACCAACAGGATGAAACCTCTGTAGCAAGGGACAGACTGATGGACACAGACACAAAGCATCCCAGCAGGAAGATGTGGACCTGCTCAAGGGGGACAACCTGTTCTCTGTGCCCCAATAACAGCTGGGCATCCCAGCAGACCAGGGAGTGCAGCCCATATCAAACCTCGTGAAGCAGAAAGGATCTTGCTGCCCAGTGATGCTCCTGTGCCTGCACCAAGGGCTGGGCAGAGCAGGTTCCTCAAAGCACCCAGCTTTGGTTTTCCAGTTTACAAACATCCACCAAGAAGAAATTCAGCATCATTCAATATTCAGAGGGGAGATCAGGAAGAGAGAGAAGCAGCCACCCATTAAAATATGCTCCTTTTCAACTTCTCACCTCTACTAGGAAAGTATCCAATTGTTTCCTAAATGACCCTGATATTTTTTGCCTCAGCCTCCTTTCCTGGCTAGCCATTTCACAGATTTATTATTCTTTGCATGAAATAATGCTTCCTGACATCTGTTCCCAGTTTGTTTCTCTTTAATTTCCATTTATAGCACATTTTCCTATCCTCTGACCATGTTAAAGTAAAACAAGTACGTTTGACACGGTGCAAGTTACTTCAGATCATGGTCCTTCCCTGACCTCGATTTGCATTTTTGTTTTTAAGGATGCTCTAATGCATGGAGAAACACTTTCATGAACTTTGGTGAGAGAGTAAGTGGGAAGCTCAGAGAATCAGCAGCCGCTCAGCGTTCCACACCCGTGGTGGCAGCTGGTTACCCTGGGGACAGACAGGCATGAAGATCATCAGCTGGTGGTCACGGTCCAGTTCTACTTGGAAGCCTTGTGCTGGAAGCAGATGGAGAAAGCAAGGAGCTGTGGGCTGAGTAGTCCCTTCACGAGGTGGAGAGCAGAGCCAGGTGGCTGTAGATGAGGTGGCAGTGGGACAGGCGCAGGGAAGGAAAGGTTAATTCCCAGGGCAGTGACATGAATTGCCTTGAGTGATGCTATTCCTTCTGATTAGGCAGATGGGAAAAGGTGCCCTTCCCTTGCTCCAAGGGGAGAGTTTGCTTCCAAGTGCAATCTGGCAAGTCCACAAGCAATAAATTCACAAGGAAAAACAACGAGGAGTACTTCAGTTACAGCAGAAGAACATTTAATGTTGTCATCTCTATCTTGGTACGAGCCCTCAATATAATTTTAGCTCAGGAGGAGGCCGCTTATGAAGCTAAATTAAAACGGAAAGAATTGATGTAGCCTCCAAGCAGAAGCGTGTGCACATCCTCCCGTTGCGTAACTAAGCGGAACAGCGAGACCGTGTCTTGTCCCGCTGGCGCATCGCTGCTCTGGGGACTGTTCGGCAGTTCCCCGGGAGGCACCATCGCGCTCCGCGTGGAGCATCTCATCAGCCTGCTGAGAACAACCCTCCCTGGCCTCCTGCACTGATGAGCTGGTGTGGTTAAACATCCTGCTGTCACAGAGTCACAGCATCACCTGAGGTTGGAAGAGACCTTTAAGATCATGGAGTCCAACCACAGGCTGACCCTGCCTAGTCCACTTCTAGACCATGTCCTTCAGCACCTCATCTATTCACCTGTTCAATCCCTCTGGAGATGGGGACTCCACCACTGCCCTGGGCAGCCTGTTCCAATGCCTGACAACTCTTTCAGGGGGGAAATAAGTGACAAGGCCAACAAGGTTGCTCTCCTGAATGGAAATACCAGAGGTGGAAAGCATTTCTGCTTGGTCTTCTCCTGCTGGAAGGGTAGCACCTTGCTCTGCTGTTGGTGGAGTGGCAGAGATGTGGGTGCCCAAGAAGGCTGAGAGCCATCAGTTGTGGTGCTCTGCACATACTGTATCTGCCCCTGGAAGCTTTCCTCATACAACTCCTTCATCAACAGGGCTGTTACCTGCCAGGTTTTCCTTTTACCCGAGCTCCAAGCTGAACACGCACACTAGGACCCCTGGGTTTAATCTGGGATTTTTTTGAGGTCAAGATAAACATCACGACAAACAAGACTAAGAGCAGCCTAGTTAGCTGTGCCCTGACAAAGTCCAGTCCTCTCAAACACGCTGTGTCAGCGCTGCTCCACTCCATCTTAAAGGCCAGAAGGCTGATGAGGGTGGATGGTCTTCAGGGCAGCAGACCAGAAATGGCTTTGGAGGCCTCCAGCAGGTTGCTGGATCAGGTGCTCGGCACATGCTGCTCCATCTGGGAAATGTGTGTCACCTCCCACTGCCCAAGAGATGTTCCTGTGATTGTCCTCTGACTACCTGTGGTGTGGGGAAGGTGTGACTCAATGGGCCAGAGAGGTTGGCCACAACACACCCTTGGGAACTGTTTATTCGCTCCTGAGCAGCACAGAGGCTCGTGCTTATAGTAATGTGCATGTGTGTCTCTGCTTCCTGAGCTCACTGCACTTCAGCTGCTCTCCTGGGCTTTAAGATCTAAGTGGGAAGAGTTCACAGGACTGGATTTGTCCTACATAGTCCATGTGTTTAAAGGATAAACAGGAGCAACCCCCCACCCCATCCATCTACTTCTTCTGCTTTCTCCCCTGCTACACCCAACCGATTTACCTTTGCTGTTCATACAGTCCCTGCAAACCTTTGTGTGAGCAACACCACCACTGCCTTGGGGAACAGGCCTGGAGGGTGGGTTGAAAGGGGGGAACAGGCCTGGAGTTGGGGAGAAAACTGACCTGGGTTTGGCAGGGATAGAGTTAATTTCCTTCCCAGCAGCTGGTGCAGTGCTGTGTTTGGGAGTTGGGGTGAGAGCCCTGTTGATGACACACTGATGTTTTAGTTGTTGCCAAGCAGTCAAGGACATTTCAGCTTCTCAAACTGCCCTGCAAACGAGAAGGAGGGTGGGCATCCAGGCAGCTGAGAGGGGACCCAGCCAGGACTGTGGGAACATTCCATGGCAATGACATGCTCGGCATGAAGCGGGTTGGTGGGGGAGGGAAGCACATCTCCAGGATGGTCCACACTGAGCTGTGCGACCCGAGTTGTGCGGTTCGGTGAGAGGCTGCGTCGTGCGTCACCAGTCCTGTGTGTATGCTGCTATCAAGTCCTGCTGTCCTTACTCCTCCCTCCCTGTGCTGTCCCAGCATCCTCCGTGTCCCAGCAACCTATACCTGGTTGTGAAGGCATCGTGCAGTTATAACTGGGATGGACCAATCCTTGACTGCCTTATGTGCAGAAACAGGAACGACGGAAAAGCACCGAGGGTTGTTTTTGGTTTCTGAGCTGCAATCTCTTTTATTTGGTTAAGTGGTCTGAGTAAGCAAAGTCATGCTCTCCTCTATTTCTGAGAGTTTCTTCAGCATCTGGCTCACCTTGGCCTCATCGAACTCCAGGCAGAGAAACTCCGATTCCTACAAAACAAAAAGGCAAGAATAATAGTGAGAGATAATTTGAGGTTAATTGAGGTTTTTCCAGCATGTAATGGAGGCAGGATAGTGAGTTCTAGTTTCCTGATGATTTGGGTCCCATTTTTTGCCTGGTACCACTTAAATATCTTCAGAAGACCCAGAGGTTGGTTACACACTGTCTGAGGGAGAGCAGTATGTGCCAGGAGGTCAGCCAGGGGCTGCCGAAGAGGACACAGGAAGGCTGAGCTCTGCCCTCCTTTCCTCTCAACATAGACACCAGTTTGGGTCTCTCCTCAGCTCTAGGCTTTTGCAAAACTAGCAGAAAATTAATTGTATCTGAGTATTCCACATTTCTTTCTGATCTGGTGATCCCCAAATCTGCTGCCGCAGACACCATGAACTGCAGAGTGGTTGGAGATCACAGAATCATTGAATCACTGGGGTTGGAAGAGACCTTTAAGGTGATCAAGTCCAACCACAGTATGACCCTGCCTAGTCCACCTCCAGACCGTGTCCTTCAGCACGTCATCTGTTCACCTTTTCAATCTGAGAGAGTTGGCCTTGTTCAGCCTGGAGAAGAGAAGGCTCCAAGGAGATCTTAGAGAGGCCTTCCAGTACCTGAAGGGCCGACAAGAAAGCTGGGGAGGGACTGGAGGGCCTGGAGTGATACAATGAGGGGGACTGGCTTTAAGTTGGAAGGGGGTAGATTTAGATTGGATATCAGGAAGGAATTCTTCCCTCTGAGGGTGGTGAGGCCCTGGCACAGGGTGCCCAGGGAAGTGGTGGCTGCCCCCTCCCTGGAGGTGTTTAAGGCCAGGTTGGACAGGACCCGTGCCAGGTCCTCACCACCCTCAGAGGGAAGAATTTCTTCCTAATATCCAATCTCTTTGGCTTCCTCTGGACCTGTTCAAACAGTTCCACATCCTCTCTATGTTGGTGACTCCAGAACTGGACACAGTACTCCAGGTGGAATCTCACAAGAGTGGAGTAAGGGGGGAGAATCCCCTCCCTTGACCTGCTGGCCACACTCCTTTGGATGCAGCCCAGGACATGGTTGGCCTTCTGGGCTGTGAGTGCACATTGTTGGCTCATGCTGAGAGTCTCATCCACCAGCACCCCCAAGTCCTTCTCTGCAGGGCTGCTGTCACTTCATCTCCCAGCCTGTATCGGTGACAAGGATTTGCTGGAGATTGCATAAGAAACCCTGAACAAAATCCTGAAATAACTTCATACATTCCTTGATTAGGAAGCACTGGAAAAGTGAATTCTCAAATCAAGTTGACCCCTGAGGCTCTGTGAAGCAAACCTAAAATAATCCCAATGTCTGTAGCAGGTTACAAGTCTTGCTTCATAGACAATGTCTGAAAACAGTTCTCTCTCTAACCTGACCTCTCCTTCCTCAACACACGAGCCACGGCCAGCAGCTAATTTCTATCTTGACTTTTTAGGGCACAAGTGGTGGCACCATGCTATGCAAGCCTACAAGAAAGCTGGGGAGGGGCTGTTTAGAAGGGCCTGGAGTGACAGGATGAGGGGGAATGGTTTTAAGTTGGAAGGGGGTAGATTTAGATTGGATATCAGGAAGAAATTCTTCCCTCTGAGGGTGGTGAGGCCCTGGCACAGGTTGCCCAGGGAAGTGGTGGCTGCCCCCTCCCTTGAGGTGTTCAAGGCCAGGTTGGATGGGGCCTTCAGCAGCCTGGTCTGGTGAACATGTGAGAGTCCTCAACAGGCCAAACTCCCATTTACATATCAGGCTTTCCAGCCATAACTGCACAGCTCACGTGAACCCCTCGACAGCTCCCCCACGGCAGGGTCTGCCCACACGGCCTTCGAAAGCCGCGTAAGGTGTAAGAAGGTTGGGGGGTTGTTTTGGGTTTTTTTAATATCCTCTCCAGGTTTTGTCAGTCAAAAGGAATGTAAATTGTGCAAAAGGACATTCCTGGATAACAGCAGGTCTCTTCATACCACATTACCCAAGTGGAAGTGTACTCATAAAGTGTACTTTTATCTGGAAAGCAGCTAAAACTTTCCCATGTGGGCTGGAGGGTATTTAAATAGTTATAACACTCTCACGTGGACCAACCTAAAACATGACTGAGAGGGCTGTAAATCAGGTTGGGTTTTACCTTTATTTAGTGAGTTGCTAGTTTATATCCCCCCAAAGTCCCAAAGAAGGAGAAAAGGGGAAGAAAAAGGAAGCTGGAGCTATGAAATTCAAAACTCCCCACTACTCCCCTAAGGTGTCCTCCATGAGTGGGACAAATTTGATGTCTCAGCAACTTCTTGTCAAGAAACAAGGCATCCCTTTTGATTCTTCCTATTGTTACAGACACCATCAGCCCACTTAGAATCATAGAATCATAGAATGGCTAGAGTTGGAAGGGACTCCCAGAGGTCATCTAGTCCAACCCCCCTGCAAGAAGCAGGGACACCCCCAACTACACCACATTGCTCAGGGCCTCATCCAACCTGGCCTTGAACTTCTCCAGGGATGGGGCATCCACCACCTCTCTGGGCAACCTGTTCCAGTGCTCCACCACTCTCCCAGGAAAGAACTTTTTTCTAATATCCAATCTAAATCTCCCTCCCTCTATTTTAAAACCATCACCCCTTGTCCTGTCACAACAGGCCCTACTGAACAGCCTCTCCCCATCTTTCTTGTAGGCCTCCTTGAGGTACTGGCAGACTGCTAGAAGGTCTCCCCGGAGCCTCCTCTTCTCCAGGCTGAACAGCCCCAACTCTCTCAGCCTGTCCTCATAGGAAAGGTGCTCCAGACCCCTTATCATCTTTGTGGCCTCCTCTGGACCCTCTCCAATTGGTCTATGTCCTAGCTAAACAAACCCAAAATGGAACGAGTTGTTCCATTCTGCCTTGTTAAAAAGGAACTGCAAAACAAACAGCCAAGAAACTGCCCCAGACACGAATTAGGTCTTCTAGGTTTTTTTTTTTCTTATTTTCAGGAACAAGACAGAGATGTAAAAATATTTATACGAGAGACTAAGAGAAACACAACTTTCTGTATCTCAGTAACAAGACTTAAAACCCCATGTATTTTTAGAAAACCAATCCTCACACATTCAAAAGATACTTCACAATTGTCCTCTGTTGCATCAGCTTGACCAGCTACTTTAAATGGTTCCCAGCAACTCTGATACACCCAGTACTTTTAAGTTCCAGCCACTATCCTGGAAAAACAAAAATAAACCCCTCTGAATTACCGTATCATTTCATTCACGCTCATTTCCACTTGATTTGGAGACCTCCTAAAATATCCCACACCCAGGGAACTTGGTCACTGCCAGAACTGCAATGTAAGGAGATAGTAAATCTGCCCTGGTTCCCAAAATGTCTTTACCAAGGCTGGTCCCGTGGGCTGGGGGGTGGCTTGGGGCATCCCTCGGTGCAGGAGTGGGGAATACAGTTGCAATCAGCGGAGGCCTCATGCTCACAGTGGCCCAAGGACAGTGAAGGTTGCTACATGCAAATATTTACCTGCCCAGATGGAAACACCTCAGGCAACCTCAGGCTTTGAGAGACAAGGAGAAGCCCCTCCCAAAGGTTAGGAAACAAAAGGTGCTCAGCAGCTGAAAAATGCCCCTGAGGTGCTGAGGACAGCCTTCAGAACCCCCAAGCATGGGGTGTTCAGAGAACCAGAGATGTTATTCCACTGAATCAGAGAAGTGCTGCCAAGCAGAGAGCTGGCCCATGACTGGGAGAGCCAGACAGAGGTGTCAAGTGCAAGGGAAGGGGGAGCCAACTCCCCCTTTGGCGCTCCATGTGTTGAAGGAACTGAGATGGAGAAATGCAAGGTCTGGTTGGTTAGACACTTCCATACAAAAACCACTGGCATCTTAAGGCCCTATGCACAGATGCTGTGTCCATCCTCCCAGGACTTTAGGTGAGCCTGGACCACATGCAGAGTCCACAGCCCATGGGAACAAGCCCACCAATGAGTGCTTGCCGTGAGGTCCCAGGGGCCAGCAGGCTATGGGTGGCACTGCCGAGAGGGGCCTGCAGAGGAGAAGCCCTTTGGATCGGGTGGAAGCAGAGGAGCAGAGATGCTACAAACTGGGACCCACGGAGCTTCTGCTGAGTGACTAAGGGTGAAGGAGAAACCTCAACAGCACCCCGTGATGGGCAACCACCAGCCAATACGCCAGTCCCATGCATAAAAAGCCTTCTCAACCTGACCCAGTGCCCTGAAGTGCATTAATGGTTCTCTGCAGAGGAATTACCCAGCCCTTCCTCCTACCCCTCACCAGGAACACCCTGTGGGATGAACTACCAGACAGCAAGAGAGGACCAGCTCCTGATGCTTGTGTGCAAACACAGACAGACACTTCTGCACTCAGGCAGCTGCTTCCCGTAACCATGGGAGTATTATGGCTTCTTGGGCCTTGGGTACAGGCAGCAAGGTCATCTGCTCTGCAGAGGCTGAGATTCAATGGAATTTGATTGTGCTGGAAGAGATTTTGTTCTTTGGAGGACATTTCCATCAGAGTAGGGGTGGCAGCAGGGACAGGGAGGGGATTGTCCCTCTCTGCTCTCATAAGGCCCCATCTGGAGCACTGTGTCCAGAGCTGGGGCCCCCAATTCAAGAGAGATGTGGAGCTGTTGGGGAGGGTTCAGAGGAGGCCACAAAGATGATCAGGGGCTGGAGCACCTTCCCTGTGAGGACAGGCTGAGGGAGCTGGGCTGGTTCAGCCTGGAGGAGAGAAGGTTGCAGGAGGACCTCACTGCAGCTTCCAGTGCTTAAAGGGAGCGTATGGACAGGAGGGGAATCGGATTTTCACAAGGGCAGAGAGTGGTAGGACAAGGGGGATGGATTGGAGCTGGAGGAGGGAAGGTTTAGGTTAGATACCAGGGGGAAGTTCTTCATGGAGAGAGTGGTGAGGTGCTGGAACAGGCTGCCCAGAGAGGTGGTGGATGCCCCAAGCCTGGAGGTGTTCAAGGCCAGGTTGGATGGGGCCCTGGGCAACTTTGTCTAGGTGCAGACCTGGGGGTTGGTGTCCCTGCCTGTGGCAGGGGGGTTGGAACTCAATGATCCTTTGGGTCCCTTCCAACCCAGACACTTCTGTGATTCTGTGACCTCTCCTTGATGCTTGGTGCACACAATCCAAATGTGTCCCACCCTGGCATCACCCGACGGGCTCCGTGGTTAAGAGCTATTGGGTTTTGTTCTGCTACACCTCAAAATACACAGCAAACCACACCTGATCTTCTCACAGACCATCGGAGGGGTGGAGATTCCTGGTCACAGCATAGAACCCCTTAGTCCTCCAGGACTGCTTCTTCAAGGAATAGTTGCTCATGCCATTCCCAGCAGGACCAAGGGAAGATAGAGACAGAAATGACCTGCATGGTTCATGCTAAAAACCAAAAGCCTCATGACAAAAGAGAATGCAGAAGTTACCATGACAATGTTCTTGAAAGTAGGAAAAGATGACCCAAAAAAGAAGAAAAATATTGGACTGGAGCTTATTCTTTCTTCTTCAAGAATCAGGGTGATACAGCATTGAACCCAGTGATTCATGGTAAGTGGAAATACATCTTCCAGGTGTTTATGAGAGCAATTTATTTCTGCTGCTTAGATTCTCCAGTTAGGAACACCCCATAGATGGTGAAAAAGAGAAGCAACCAGGGCAGCCCCAAACCAGCACAGGGCGCTGAAAGTAGGAGACGGCGCATTGACTCTCCTCCTATCACACCGCAGCAATCCCGATCCTGCTGCAAACTTCAGGAGCTATTTTTAGATCCATTAATATCCTGCCAGATACACTGGGGCATAAGATAATGACAGCAAAGTCTAGATAACTCCAGAAAAACTGGAAAGGATGGCAAGCCATTGATTTCATGTGACCACATCTCTGAGAATACCGAATTCATTAATTTTACGTCAATTGGGAGCTATTTTTGCAACAAACCTATAACCATGGCCTTCAAAAACTCCAAGGTAAAGTGCAACTCATTTCCATAATACTGCAGAAAGCACAAATATTTGCAGCTGGAAGTGCCTCCCAACCCTTCTCCGTTATTCTATTCCGCGAGCTCTCCTAAGCGAGCGATCGCTGCGTCCCCATAGGAAAACAAACACTGAAAGAGTCACCTGCTTGCAGATGTTTTAGTGCTTTGAACGTAACATCAAGCCTGTAAAAGCACAGATTAAAAAGATTAAAGGTTTTTAGAAATGAGAATAATTCCAGGAGAGTAAGACTAGGTCTCCAATGCTACATGGCAAATGCAATGTCGTTGCTTTTATCTGCTGACAATGTTCCATTTTATGATGATGAGGGTTTGCAGATGCAGACACATACACCTCAGCCTGAGGTCCTCTGTGCCTTTTGGAAGCACAGGTTTCCTTTCAGAAAGTGTTACAGGATTAAAAAGACCCCCAAACCCCACAATATCTTGATCAGTGTGACTAATTAGAAGGCAGCGTACGCTGCGGTTCTTACACACTTCACAACAAAGGATTGACAAGAGCGACACGGAATAAAGAATTAGTAGTGAAAAAAAAGCTGGTTTGATGCTTTTATATAAGCTCAGTGTGCTTTCTGGATGGCTACCCTGTGTTCAGCCTGGGGATCCTTTCCTGCCCCTTCCAACCCAGTATATTCTATGACTCTGCATTAACCTCTCCTGGTTTCTTTAAGCCTTTCAACCCCCATCCATCCATCCATCCATCCATCCATCCATCCATCCATCCATCCATCCATCCATCCATCCATCTCCTTCCTTCCTTCCTTCCTTCCTTCCTTCCTTCCTTCCTTCCTTCCTTCCTTCC
>VXBZ01000528.1:184097-200340 GCA_013399135.1 Heliornis fulica
AAACCCGCCTGGACACTTTCCTGTGTGATTTAATTGAGGTGACCCTGCTCTGGCAGGGAGGATGAACTAGATGATCTTTCGAGGTCCCTTCCAACTCCTGACATTCTGTGATTAGCTTTGAGATCACTTCTTTCCACAACACTGCTGTTGGTTTGGTCCGTTACCTATGGATTGAACACCTGAAAGTGCACAACAGTGGACCTCTCAAGTCCAAAGCCAGGGCACATAACCACAGCAGTATTTGAAAAGTGGTCCTACAGCCACTGATGTATCTGATGGTTAATATTTACACCTCAGCTAAAAGCAGCTTTGAAAAGGTGCTTTTTCAGGCACAGGTATGAGTGTTAATGATTAACGAGCTTTTATATGAAGAGGGGAGAAGCAACAGGTGTAGCGAAAAGAAAAAAGCCCACTAGTACAAAAAAGGATGTTAGGGAAAAAAAGTGTGAAAGTCAGAGAATGGAGAACGGGTCCAACCTTAGGGCTATGATGTGTAGGAGCTCACAGTAAATGAAGGATGAGGTCTCACTTTTGGGAGAACACAACCTGCCACTAAGTACCAATCTCCACCGCAACGATTTTCTAATTTACCAAGCTGGTCCACAGAAGAAAGAAGACTTTTTTTCCCAGGTGCTTTTGCTGCCTTTTGTTTTGATGTTTTCACAGGTGACCTGACCAGGCAGTACATTCTGAAGTAAACACAAAAACGTTTCTCCTTGGGAGGGAAGAAAACCCCTGCGAAGCTGCTGCCGCTCCTTTAACATCACTACCATCAGGCTCTGTGGATGTAGCGGCCTGATGTGCATGAAAGACTTGCAGCTGAAGAAATCAAAATTATCCTGGTTGGGTTTTTTTTGTTTCTTCTTTCTTTTAGCAGACAGGCAGATGTGACAGGGCATCCGACTGAGCCACATGAAACTTTGTTTCCATGAAGCACAATACAACTAAGGATGGAAAAACAAAATTTGCAGCACCCTGAAGTTTCTTACCTCAGAAATACTCTTCAAATACCTCAGCACAACTCTGAAGCTTTATTAATGAGCTCAGGTATTTGTTATTAAATGGCATGCATCGGAAAGAGCCGGAAATGTGATCATATCTTCTGTGAGTTTTGCTTCTCATGTGATAAGACATCATTCCTGGGGCTGGGGAGGGCTCCTTCTTGATGGCCTTTTCTGAAGAAAGGGCTACCAGGAAGCTGCCACCTCTCACTGCACAACAGCAGCAGCACTGAACTGCTCTGCTGGAGAACTTCCTCATCTGCTGCACCAAACTTTCCACCTCCTTAACCCGACAAGTTCTTAAACCATGAGGCTGGAGCACTTTGGGAAAGCACAGGCGGGAAGGCACGTCCAAAGCGCTCCACTCACGTCAAGGGACAGGGCAGGAATGGTGTATTCTAAATATCTAATCAAGGACTGGGTTTAGTACTAGAATTTTATATTCTGTCCCTAATTTAATAATGTGAATCCCACTGCAGCAAGGAAATTTGTGCAGAGCTTTTCCTTTAACCTGAGCTGGTTGGGTTGTCTGCGATGCCACATCACAGGGCGAGTGACTGGCTTCCTTTAGAGATTCAAACCCCAAAATTCAGTAATGTATCCACACTCATTAGTCTTCCCTTTAATCCCTAATGCCCTTACTATTTTCCTCATGGATTATCCAGCTCTGCTCTATAAACTGCAGGCACACAGCATCAGGCTCGTGTTACACAAAGCCATAGCGCATTTGGTGTGAGAAGCGTTGGTATAAGGCTGCAAACCTGTTGCATAAGTTTTACAGGAAACAGGATTGTACGTGGATTTCATTCTGAACACTGTGTCTAGTCTGTAATCTGGCTGCCAAAAATATCCCTGTGGTTCCCTCTTTGTGAGAAAAAGAATCTGAAAGCGTTTTGAGATGAGCTGCTGAGCTGGTGCTTGCTATGGATAAGAATATATTTGTATTAGTGATGAATTAATATTTTCATAAATGCCTCTATGATGCTTGTTTTTTATCCTTCAGAGTGAGCTTTGTATGAATTTTAGATGTATTTACCATCCATTAATGACGGTACCTATAAATCCAGATTGATTTCCACTGGAAGAAAAATAAAGAAAGGAGGGAAGAACCTCCCAAATCAACTGCCTCTGTCAGATGGTATCAGCTGGACTTGTTTTTAAGTCATGGTTTAGCAAGGGCTCAACACAAGCTGGCAATGGCAGCTACCCACCAAAACCAAGCTTAGATGAATTTTGAGAGCTGCAAGATAGGTTTTGCATCTTAAACCTCAGAGGAAGGAGAAGGGATGTAAAAGACTCAAGATTACGGCCGAGGAGTCTTTCAGATCCTCAAATCTATGGATGACAAATTGCATTCCTTAGGAAAGGAAGTTCTGGCAGAAAAAACATCCCATCCCTCCCTCCCATCTGAATAAAGGAAAAAGCAACTGGCTTTTGAAGCTCTTTGAAGCTCCCTGGAGGGAGACCAGGAGAAACAAACAATGGGACGGGCTCCTGCCTGCAGCTCCAGATACTGTTCCAGGAGCCTCCAGAAGCCTAAAGCAATTTTAGATCTTTCCACCAATATTTCATGTTTTTGGTGGGTTTTTTTAAGGGCTGCCTATGGGTGCATGGGAGAATCATCCAAGTACTTGTGAGGAAACCACCTGGCCTGACAAAGGGATTTCTCCCATTTTTCAGGTCTTTTACAGGGGGTGCTTTTAAAATCAGAGGTCTGTCCTGAGTGGTCTTTCCACATCGATTAAAAGGCAAAACCCAAAGTACAATCCAAACCCAAAACTACAAACTTCTGCTATTACACCTGTCAATCTTGATTAATTTGAGGCTTGAATATTCTCAGTAGAGTAAGCCAGCATAGTGCCCCAGGCTGATGTGAAAGTGCCTTGCTCTGATGTACTTTATGTTCATTTGAAGGTTTCATTAGCAACAAACTACTTTTTTTTTAGCTACAAAAGCTTGTTTTTCTTCAGCCCTGAAGTACCTATCAGGACTATTTTTCTTGGAAAAAAACAGTTACTTGCACATCTGGGAAAATCTAATTGGTTAAAGAGATTGACAGAGCAAGGCAGCCAATATCCTAATCAATATAGCACTTGATGTGCTGACTTTCAAGAGGCTGGTAGTAAACTCACCCATTAAATACTATGTGGGAACCCCAGTGTATGGGATGCACATGGCAAGAGAGAAGAGAAGCCCCTGGTTTCATCTGGTAGGAGCACTTTGAGTTGCAACCTAGTGGCTTGGGTCCTTCCTGATCCCAGCCAAGCTGTACATCCTTCTGGGCATAAGAAATCAGCTTAGCATCATCAGAAAGCTTCAGCATTTCTTTTTTATGATGGCTGTCAAGATGTTTGTTCTAAAAAATTTAGGAAATGGAGGACTATGGAATCTGCTAATGAAAGGTTTATTACATTTAATTGAGGCAGATGTTGCTTCTGGCTTGGGTTTAGTCATTTGTGCTGTTAAACACAGATGAGCTGTTGTATCATTAGCAAATTATGGAAACCAATCAATATTCTGTAACATGAAAAGCAAAGTTATTTTGGGCAGTAAATGTTAAAAACAACAACAAAAAAAAAGGCACAATACATTTCCCAAACCCTTTCACAATTTTGTTCCCTGGGTGCATTTGTTTTATCAGCTTCTTGGCTATCTACATCCCAAATCTTCTCACTATAAAAACACCGACAGAGTAAGCAAACACAGATTTCAAGTTACAAAAGAAAGTTGCTCCCATTTGCTGGTAAAACAATCCCTGTTCCTACTGGAGTGAGCTTCAAAACACCCCATTTAACTCATGCTGGAGATGAAGCTCTAAAAATAGCTTGCCCTTAAGAGAGTTCTGACCAAAACAAATTATCTAGTTTAATAAGCATCGTTCCCTCCTTCTTATCCTCTGAACGTTATGCCTGCCAAAGGAATTAGAAACAAAAATAGCAGTTTTATCTTCCTCAAAACTACCAAGCCTACAGGCTCCAGAGTTCCAGCTCAGAGAAATGCAGCTAGGGTGAGCTATGGGGTGTCAGAAAGGAAAGGCAGAAAATGGTTAGTGAGCTCTTTGAGTGTCTGAAAGGGTCAGATAAAATAGAGTCAACAAATCCACAAGTTCAACCTGAATTCCTGGTACTGGATTATCAGTTGTCAACACTCCCCTGAAAAGCACAGGAGTACAAATATTCCCCTCTGAAGCTTGTCATTGAGCATCCTGAATAACCTCCAGAATAAACCCAAAACTGAAAGTATTTTAAGATTTGAAAATGAAAATTGAAAGTATTTTAAGAAACAGATGACTGTGAAAAATACGGAACGAACACAAGACCGTGACTTTCAGTGAGACTTTTCATTAAAACATCCATGCTTGAACAATCTGCTTTTCTCCCAAGTGGTGTTACATGTTCACTACAAGTTCCATGTCTCAAAAATTCCCTCTTCCACTACCAGGATATTTACTGGTCATAAAACCTGATGGCCAAACAAGTCACAGAAACCTTTGTCAATGGAGTTGGTTCCATTGTCAGACTTGAATATCTCACGTAAAAGAGATATTTCCTGCTCTAAATCCTAGAAATCAACCCAAATTTTGCAGATGACCAGTCCATGACATTGACCTCCTGCACTATTATTTTGAAATACCACATTTGTTGACAAAACTTCTCCTCTGCATTCCCTGACCTGCTTATCTGGTCCAATTACTACTACTTATATTGACTGATGCACCAATGAGAAAAAAAAACCCCATACTTAAAGAACAGCTCTTCTTAAAGCTTGATGTGCACCCCAGCAAAGCCAGTTGCTGGTAATTTCCACCCTGTGCATGTTTCTTGCTTTGAAATACATGCATGCTTCATGATTTGCAATCCATTTCTACCAAATACATTGAAGAATACAATACAATAGAAATTATTAATGGCAGATTCCTAAGGTTTCATCTTAACAGGAATTTTCAGTAGTATTCATCATTTATCTCTGCAGGTGAGGGACAAGTCATCACCTTCTCCAGAAAGACCTTGAAAACCAGAAGCATCACCAGTGTCTGAAGATCATTACAGAGGAAGAAGCTGAATTTTACTGAAAACAGTGTAAAATGGAGTGTGCGTGGTTATTTGTATATGGTTTACTCACAGGAGTAGTGGGAAGACATGTGGATAAACAGGGAACACCAACAGTTTCTCCCTCCTTAAAGTCAGAGGTTAGCCAAAACCATTATTAAGAATTAAGTATCATTTGGAGGTATAACAATTATTTTTGCTGCAAAGCTTAGCAATAAGCACAAAATATCAGAATATTCTTCTAAATTTGCAACAAACTCTTTAATTTTCCTGAATAACAGTTATCATTGAATATTTCTGCATGTTATAAGATTTATCACTAAAGTCATAAAGAGGATTCTTAGAAATAGGAAAAAACAAATTTGGACATGCCCAGAGCTAGAATTTTGATTTTACAAGGCTGAGGCTTTGTTCAAACACAGCTTTTGCTGGACCCTAACCATTTAGCCACAACTGCTCTGCTCACAAAAGCATCCATTAATATGCTTTAATAAAAGTATTATCTACACACTTAGACTGCATTAGCGTGGTACAACCTCTTGAGCTCCCAAGAAGCCACACAAGTAACATGAGCACGTTCCACACATAGGCAATGAAGCAAGCAAGTCCACAGCCAGCAACTTTACTTCAATCCTGAACATTTTTTACTTCTTCAAGAAGAGACAAGACTAATTCTCTCTCAAAGTCTTCACTGAGAGCAAATAAAAACGAAGCCCAGCTCAGCAATGGCTTATTATTAAACTGAGTAACACAAGTTGGAATGTAGAGAGTTTATCAGCCATTCAGGATTGTGGCAAGCAAACCACAGGAAACAAAAATCTATTTAAGACATGACTGAAGGGTGCCCAGATTTATTAAAAAAACAACCTAGAATCACAGATGGAATCATTAAATGAAGCTTGTCTCCTCAAGAATGGGTGATGTACATCTCATGTGTCTTCTCAGCAGATACTGATGCTTCTGCTCGAAACCACTAGACTGAAATGGAATGGTCCTTGTCTACTACAGCTAGTGTTGGAGAAAAGAAAAACACCACAAACTTCGTATCAGTGGTGGAAACTTTCCTAAATATCACACACAAAACAACCTGGATATGATATGAGAAAGTCTAGCTCACCTCTCTTTTTTTGTTGTTCATAAAACAACAGCAAAGCCCCAGGGCACTGATGGAAAGACAGCCTTAAGACATGCAACCTGAGAGTCTTTCAAAGTAAACATGTGCAGGAGCACCATAAGCCCAGCATAAGAGGAAGAAAAAAAGCATCACGAAATGGCACAGGCTATAATCTTGTTAAAGGCATCTTCTAAGAGGAAAGATCTGCTACAAGATTAGCCTGAAGTAACTTCAGAAGATGGCAACAAGCTGTATCTCCCCAATAAACTTGTCTCTTAAATCAAAGGACTGCTGGCGCGTAACTTCACGAAGGAAAAGCAAACACAAACTGTCAATAAAAGCCTCACCACAAAATTAATGTGTGTTGTCCAAAAAAACAAAGTCCAAATTAATTATGTTTATCTGAACAGCAGGAGATAGGAGCCTTCTTCCCTCCGTGGTGGAAGCTGGGAATGTGACCAGGGCCCAGCCACTGGGATGAAGGGTTGGGCTAACTCACGCTCTGCGCTCAGCTTCACGTCACAAAACGTTTCGGGTGGTCTAAACATACCACGGCTGAGGAACCACCTGGCAACCTGACATGGGGATGTCATGGGGTGCTACTGACACCTGCACAAAGCTCTGCCACAACGATCTGGCAGACAACACCTTGGAAAAAACCAAACCTTCTCCCTTGGAAAATACAGCCTGCCCCAAAACGCTTTTTTTCAACAACCCATTTGTAAGAGGCACCAGCAAACTGATAGTGAAGTCAGAAGTTGCCGGAAACGGCCGCATCGAATACCCTCGCGGCCTTGTCATGCAAAGCGTTGAAAACCAAGTGTCTGTGGTGGCTGCCCAGCCAGCCAGACCGTATTGTTCACAAGGGTTTGGCCTCCTGCACTTTCCCAGACAAACACGTCTTTCTTGGGAGATGAGACTCCCAAGGCGCCACAGCAAGGACTGCAACTCAACACCAAGAAAGGCGTAGAAGGCCCAGATCCTTCTGTGGTGATCAAGTCAACTGCTGTATTTATTCAGGTTGCTGTAAGGTGAGCTAAGCTTTAGCCATCAGGCCCACACTTTTCAGGCAGCAAAGCCAAAAGATACTCTATTTAAATAGCACAAATAAAGGAGACTGCTCCAGCCCTTTTTTGCTCTCCCCTGATACTCCTCTTTCAACAGGCCAACACGACGCCATGACGCTAAGAAGAAAGGGCTCATCTTCCTCGCAGGCTTTGTGCGTGTGCTGACGCCATGACACACCTCTGCGAACAGGAATTCAATCGCTTTGAGAGTTGATTGATAAATATGGTTTAACGCCGGGCCCTGACCTAACGTTACGCAAGCAGAAACGCTCTGTGCCTATGTGAGGGCAGAATATCAAATGACAGAAATAGCTCTGTCTCCTTCATTGTTTATTGTTTCTCTTTAATTTTCATTTAAAATGCACTTTAGAGATAAGCACAAAAGAATTTATTTTTTTTTTTCCTCTCCCCCAGTTCAGGTGCAATGAACTTATCCTGAAAGAATTTAACCTTGTGTTTTAGCCCTTCTCCAGAAACACTACAAAAAGCAAAGCTTTCCACAGGCCAGGAAGGAGAGAAACAAATGCTGAGCTTTAAAATCCAGGACCTGTGGCCCTCCCTGTCCTGAAGCCAAAGGCTTTGCTCATCCCTTTGGCGCTGCGCCGTTCAGCTACTGGCCATCGCCTCGGCACCTTCCCTGGGGTTTTTACGGGCCATGTGACTACCCAACACAGATGCATGGAGTTTCTGGAAATTCAAGAGTATGGTTTCTCCTGGGGTAGAGTCGAAAAGGAGAGCTGGGGCAGAGTGAGTGGGGGTGAGACAGGCTTTCTCACCGGCAAACCCCAAACCCCACACTTTACATATAAGCCTCCCTGAGCCCCCTCCTCCTTAGTCGCTGCTGCTCCTAAACCTGGAAGAGAGAGAAACTCAAGAGCTCAGCCATCAGAAACTCCACAGACCTTCCCATTCAGTGCACTCAGGTGCCAGGAATGCTTCCACTGCAGTTAATAACAGTGAAATATGAGAAACTGCTCTTTTTGAGGTGATGCTATCTGCCCCAACTACAAGATTTGTCTAGACAGCTCGGGAAAGCACTGAAACTCCCACAATGAAATGCAGCAAGAGTTTCTCCATCAGCAATGAATTAGCTGGTATGGAGCTTCAGAGAGATTTGTTTTGTATGTATAAATCTCCTAAGAAGCAAAAGCACGCAACGCTTTTTGTCTAGTTTACTATTCAAACAAAATAAATTTCTCTAAAGGGATCATAATAAACCAACTACCAAGAAAACCATGACTACAATTTCTTTTTTTGACCTATTATTCACTGACTTGTACTATTTTTTTTTACCAAGGTTCCTGAATCCTGACGATCAGCAGGGTTCCTCTCCATGTGAAATTCCCTTACTCAAGGAGTCCATGGGATAAAATAGTCAAAGCAGAGTAAACCAAGCTGGAAGTTTAAGACATTGCAATTCCCCATGGGAAAACTGCAGAAGTAACACTCTGCAGTTACTACTGCACTCTGCCACTTCCTACTCAGATGGGAAGGAATTAATTTTACCACTGTAGATCCCGTTTGAAGGTTGAATAAATGGTTGATTTTCAGGATACATTGACATCTTCCAATGAAAAGATAAAACAAAATGGGATTTAATTCTGTCTTCACAGCCCTGTTGACCAACGACGTCCCTCCTGCCCTAAACACCATGGAGCGAGCAATCCAATGAACCACGTTTCCTACAGTTCTACAATAAAGAACATTTCCATCAATTTTTTAGCCCCATGGGAAATCTTTCTTATTATTACTGGTATTCACTGTGAAAGCTGATACAACACTGAATTTAAGTTATTATGTGTTTTTAAGATATAATTCCTAATGACTGGAAAAGGCAGAACCATCTCAAGCAAAAGAAGCGATGACGAAAGCGGGATTAAAGAGGTTTAACTGTTTCTGCAGAAGCATTCAAAGCTTTGGTTGCAAGTCTAGAAAACAACCTGGAGCAAAGCAGAAATATTTCTGTTGGTGCCAGCCAATCAATTTGTGCATAAAGATTTTGTTTCATTTACAGCATTAGAGGAAGTTCTTCAGCTTGTTCCTCTATTTTTATTATTATTTTTTAATAATCAGAAAAACATTTTCCCATTGTTTCAATTACGTTTCTATAAATGCAGAACCTTTCTCACAAATTCACTCATTTTGAATTCCCACCTGGTTTTAGAAACCCTGAGAAGTCAAAGTGTAGAAGATAAAGCAATACCTCTTCATGCAGGATGAAACAGGACACCCCTCCAGCATTGGAGAGTAACAATCAGCAAACTCTCAGCTTTTATTTAAGGATGCTGTTACAGGCACAGCTATTACAATGTCACTGAGATAACATCAGACAGAGAAACACCTTACTAAAAACTCCTTTCGTAGCACACCCTTCTTTTTTGACCCTCTTCTTAACACCAGCAACAAAAAAGATTAAATAGTGTGATGTACCAAAAAAGATGCAGGAGTTGCCACTCAAAGCATGAGTGCAGGTGGTTTTGGAGGGAGGTAAGATCAAGCAGGGGTGGGACAGGAGATGATAAACGGTCCTCTTCACTGAGGACAGAGGGACAGCAACCACAGACATTTGCATCACAAAGGAAACTCCTCCTTACAGCATCGGTTGAACTTGGAAGATTTATTTTTTTTTTGAGATGTTGAACAACCAACGGTCTTTCACAAATATTTGCTCAATAAACCACACCAAGGACTATTCAACATCAAGTCCAGGGAGCTACATGCATTCTGTCAGGCTAAATCTGCCCTCTGATTCAACCCTGAGCCACTCCCTGGAGAAGTCTCTCCCTCCACTGTCTGCACAAGGAGCCTAAAGAGATGAGGCTCAGACCACGCAGTTTAGAAACAATTTTCTTTGCCAAGGATGAGGATGGGAATGAATCTTCCCAGCTGTCACCCTGCACTTCTTGGAGGCAGTTGCTTGAGTTTTTTGTTTAGTCCTTGTTTTCCTCACCGTTTTCAGACAGCCTGTCAGGTCATGTTCATTTTGTATCTCCTAGAAAAAAGATCTTTTCCAAGGTACCCTGGCATTCTGGTTACAAGCTCCATGAACCCGTTCCCACTGTCAACAGACTTGACCAGCCCAAAGGTCCGTAAGGGCATCGGTACCCATGACACAGTGAAACAAATCCCACATTACTTGCAGATGAATCATAGAATCATAGAATTTTTAAGGCTGGAAATGACCCCTAAGATCATCCAGTCCAACCATTAACCTACCGCCACCAAGTCTACCCTTAGACCATGTCCTCAAGCACCGCATCTACCCGTCTGTTAAACACCTCAAGAGATGGGGACTCAACCACCTCCCTGGGCAGCCTGTTCCAGTGCTTGATGACTCTCTCAGTAAAGAAGTTCTTCCTAAGATCCAACCTAAATTTTCCCTGGCGCAGCTTGAGGCCATTACCTCTAGTTCTGTCACCTGTTACTGGGGAGAAGAGACCAACCCCCACCTCACTGCAACCTCTTTTCAGGTAGTTGTAGAGAGCAATAAGGTCTCCCCTCAGTCTCCTCTTTTCCAAACTAAACACCCCCAGCTCCCTCAGCCTCCTCGTAGGGCCTGTTCTCCAGACCCTTCACCATCCTCGTTGCCCTTCTCTGGACACGCTCCAGAACCTCAACATCCTTCTTGAAGTGAGGGGCCCAAAACTGGACACAATACTCGAGGTGAGGCCTCACCAGTGCCGAATACAGGGGGATAATCACCTCCCTGGTCCTGCTGGCCACACTGTTCCTGATCCAAGCCAGGATGCCATTGGCCCTCTTGGCCACCTGGGCTCACTGCTGGCTCATGTTTAGGCGGCTGTCAACCAACACCCCCAGGTCCCTTTCCGCCAGGAAAACTTGCCCCAGCCCAGCTAAGAATGAAGTATGGCTGTGCCTCAGGAGAACAGCATCTGTCAGAAATTTCACTGATGTTCTGGCACTGTACTTTGAAAACAAATCCTCTCCTTCAGCTGCTGATGGGAGGGGGACAAACCACAACCCAAGCAGCTCCGATGACTTCACTAGACTGTCCGTGTTCAGACTCCTTCCCAAGCCCCTGGGCAGCAGGAGAACAGGCACCCAGTGTAACACAGATATGCTGGGGAAGACCAGAGTCATACAGAAAACTTAAAGTCCTCACTAAAGTAAATAAACCTCTGCAATATTTTCAAAATTAGTGCTGTAACAACATTTCTTTGAGCAGTTATCCTGCCAGATTTCAGTTACATCCTCAGTGAAATACAAGCCATGAGTAAAACAAACTCATAATTCATCACCAGGGGCCTCTTCTCTCTTTCTCTACTCTTTGACAAAAACCAAGGACAGCCTCAAAGATGGACTTTTAAGTGAACAAACAAAAAAAAAAAAAGCCAAGGCTTTTCCCCAGGAAGCTTCACCCCAGGTAGTGAGGTGTTGCATGCTCAAGCAGAACTCTGCAGGAGGAAGGACTCACCAGGGTTGCACAAGCATTTCAATACTCCATTATGGGAAACTAAATTTCCCCCCTGAAAGGGTTGTCAGGCATTGGAACAGGCTGCCCAGGGCAGTGGTGGAGTCCCCATCCCTGGAGGGACTGAAAAGGCCAATAGATGAGGTGCTGAAGGACATGGTGAAGACCTCATGGACCAGGCAGGGTCAGGCTGTGATTGGACTTAATGATCTTAAAGGTCTCTTCCAACCCCAGGTGATTCTTTGATTCTATTGCACTTTAAATTTAAAATTATCTGTTCTTCACATTGTATTCAATGTGAAGAACAGATAATTCACATTGTATTCAATGTGAAGAACAAACCCACCAAAACAAGGGGCCAAACTCTATGGGTCTTTTTCCCATGGGAACTGTCTAACACTCAGCATCAGCCCCTGGGAAAAGCCCATAAAGGCTCAACTCTGGCACACACAAGACACAGAGGAACAGCAGGATTTTATATCTAATTTCACTCTTTCTAAAGAGACAGAGGACATTCTCTGCTGGAAAAGTGGTTTAGTTGGTGGTCAACTGGATCTTTCATATGTTTCTATATTGAGTCAGCACTATATATTCCTACAGCTGACTTTTTTTTTTAAATGTGTATATATATCACTCTGAATTTCTAAATCTAATTATTGCTAACACGACTTAGCTTCATTCTTCTAAGTTCATCATAAATCCACAGCGAAACAGGATTCTTTCTGTGAAATTCAATAGAATTATCTTCCTCGAGCCCGTGGCAACGAGCCTGTGGCTTTCTTTTTGAAGGAAAGGGAAAAAATGAAATATTCTGAATGTCAGATCCTGAGATTAGACACAAATAACCCTCCTTAAAATCAGTAAAAGGCCTCTTTTACGTTGGATATGGAAAATTAGCTTATGTCAAGCCAACATGACAAGTTCTTTAGATAGAACAGAACCGGATTTTCTGTGTTTCAATGTTTATATTCTTAGAGTTCTCCCAGGAGAAAGCTATCCCACACAGACTTATTCCAACACCACCCCCCCCCCAATTTCCTGGTACACAGACAGTTGGTTTTTTAGAGCATCTGGCCAACTTGGTCCTTATGTGACCCATGGAATAGGAGAAAAATAATGGTATGCTTATGCAGTTTAAGTTCTCATTAACTCGTTTACCAAACTTAATGGCCCCTCAAAATAAATTCTTAGCTTAAATTTATTGTTGAAAACATTACTTTTCAGAAGAGGATGAAGGAGTAATTATAGCATTGCAGCTTCAGAAACAGGATGAACCCTTGAGAATCAGGGTCACCACAGCCAGCTTGCAAGCAGCATCACTTGAAGCAAGTTTCTAGCACAGCCTCCTTGAGTTACACAAGGCGGCCAAAGAGAGGTCTTCTCCCCCTTCCCGGAAAATCCTTAAGAAATCCAAACCACCTCCCCCTTTCCAGCCCTTAAATCCTCACACAAGCAGTTGATTCCCCACTGCCAGCGCTGGCAGTGACCGGAGTCTTCTGTGAGCCGCTGTCTGCTAACCTGGCCAAAATTCAACCTAGTAAAGCAAGTGAATCACTTTCTGGGAAAGGAATGGAGAAGAGGAGAAAGGGAGAGTGGACTAAAACTTCTCTTTGTTAGACCTGCTCAAGCACAAAGTGTAACTTCAATCTTAATCCACATGGCAAATTTTCCCAGGATATTATCTATGTCACAGTACAAACCCCTCTTCCACCTTGTAAGGAGCAGGATACTGCTACACCTATAACTCCAACGTGAGTTACAGGAGGCTTTGCCACACAGGGAAGGAAAATGATACAGCCCCTGGTGCCACCAACGGTGTCTAAACACAATTCTGAGCTGGTTCTGCTCTCAGGCCTGCAGCCGTGGCCTTGAGGTCTGCACCCACTGCACGTGTGGTCTGTCTGATCGGGAAGGGAGGAGGGTTGAGAGATGGGTGAAGGGAAGGAGACAGCGTGTTGTGATCAGTGGGACAGAGTCTGGCTGGAGGCCTGTGACTAGTGGAGTCCCTCAGGGGTCAGTACTGGGACCAGTATTGTTCAGTGTCTTCGCTGATGACCTGCATGAGGGAATAGAGTGCACAGTCAGCAAGTTTGCTGATGACACAAAGCTGAGAGGGGTGACTGACACCCCAGAAGGTTGTGCTGCCATTCAACAGGATTTAGACAGGCTGGAGAGCTGGGCAGGGAGACATTGAATGAGGGTGAACAAGGGCAAGTGTAGGGTATTGCATCTGGGGAGGAACAACCCCAGGGACCAGTACAGGTTGGGGACTGGCCTGTTGGAGAGCAGTGTAGGTGAGAGGGACCTGGGGGTTCTGGTGGGTAGCAGGATGTCCATGAGCCACCAATGTGCTCTCATGGCAAAGAAGGTCAATGGTATCCTGGGGTGTATTAGAAGGAAGGTAGCTAGTAGGTCAAGAGAGGTCCTTCTTTCTCTCTACTCTGCCCTGGTGAGACCACACCTGGAATATTGTGCCCAGTTCTGGGCCCCTCAGTTCAAGAAGGACATAGAACTCCTTGAAAGAGCCCAGCACAGGGCCACCAAGATGATGGAGTGGAACACCTTCCTTATGAGGACAGGCTGAGGGAGCTGGGGCTCTTTAGCCTGGAGAAGAGGAGACTGAGGGGTGACAGCAGTATTGTCTATAAGTATGTAAAGGGTGAGTGTCATAAGGACGGAGCCAGGCTCTTCTCAGGGATGGCCAGTGACAGGACAAGGGGCAATGGTTCCAAGCTGGAGCAGAGGAGGTTCCATATCAATGTAAGGGAGAACTATTTCCCTGTGAGGGGGACAGAGCCCTGGGACAGGCTGCCCAGAGAGGTTGTGGAATCTCCTTCTCTGGAGACATTCAAGACCAATCTGGACACGTTCCTGTGTGATTTAATCAAGGTGACCCTGCCCAGGCAGGGGGTTGGACTAGATGATCTTTCAAGGTCCCTTCCAGCTCCTAAGGTTCTGTGGGGTTCTGTTATTTTCTCATGGTTTAGAAAACTCAGTTTTGGGTTTCAGAACAAGACCTTTAAGAATTGCTGCCTGAATAAATTAAAAGGCCAGGGAAGCTAAGACAATACTATATTATTTTACATTACTACTTTCAAAGTAGAATTACAAACTAATTCCTCACCAGTGTACTTCTGAAATACATTCCTAGAATTAGGGATCCATTTGTTTTTCAGTGAGCAGCACTCTGATGCAGGCAGATTCTCATTATCTGAAGCTGTTACCCTGAAGCAGTCCAAAGTAATAAGACACTGATATGTGTCAGGTAAATCATTAAAAATTCGTTTCTTCTAAGGTAAACAGCACTGACATTGCAGTGGGAATCAGATATACATTTTGTTCAGTCATCTCAGAATCAAAGCAATTAAAAAAACTCTTTTAAATTTATTTGACAAGCACATGCAGGCAGTGTGACAGTGTTGAAGATCACCATGGTACCTGACTGCAACGCTGTCGCAGTGACAGTAGCGAGCCAGAAATCTGGAGGTGTCTCAAATGAGACATACTCCAAGGCTCCCTTTTAGACTATGATTTTCTTGGGTGGATAAAGAAATGAGAGGCAAGTGTACAAGGAAAAGATATTTTTGGTATACCTGACTGCAAGAGAAGAAACATTGCTACTTGGAGGCTGGGGGGAGGGAAGATGTCTCTTTTACACTCAAAAAATCTAGTGATGATGACTGTGTTCAGAGTCCCAGAGGCTGAAACAACTCCAGGATGATGGGGATTAATATATAATTTAGTACTGTAAAAACAGTTACATACTCCCACCCCTTAAAATATTCCCTTCACCCAGGAATTATCAGCTGTTAAATGCCAGAGAAGTAAAATCTTTGAAGACACACAAATGAGGTACACAACAGCATCACTGTGAAGACAGGGTTGGAACTCATCCTTCCTAAGTGAGACACACAAGTCTAATCCATTTCTCTTCCACATCCAGAAAGAAGTGAAGAATTTCTGGTACCCTGAGCTCCTGTGAGGAGGGAAGCAAATAAAAAAACCTGTGCACGTGGAAGAGCTGCTATGGCAAGTATTTACTGCAAAGAGCAGTTTTGATAATGAACTAGCAAATGATAATTGATGCATTTCTCCCCATCTCCATCCCTAACATGGAAACAACTGTCTGTATCCCAGTCCCGTGCTGGGATACACAGGAATTATTACCCACATGTGATAGAAATAAAAAATAAATCATGGAGGAACAAATCAAGGAAGGCTAAAACCCACCTAGAAATGAAGCTGGCAAAGAACATAAAGGATAATAAGAAGGGTTTTTCAAGAAAAAGACTAAGGAGGAGTGGTGGACATGCAGGAATGCTGAGCTGCCTCTCAGAGAGACGTGGCCAGGCTAGAGAGCTGGGCAGTGAGGAACCAGATGGGGCTCAGTAAAAGCAAGTGAAGGGCCTTGCACCAAGGAAAAAACAACCCCAGCTATCAGTAGAGGCTGGGGGTGACCTGCTGGAGAGCAGCTCTGCAGAGAAGGATCTGGGAGTCCTGGTGGACGACAGGGTGTCCCTGAGCCAGCAGTGTGCCCTGGTGGCCAAGAAGGCCAATGGGATCCTGGGGTGCATTAAGAG
>VXBZ01000528.1:223989-254454 GCA_013399135.1 Heliornis fulica
CAACTGGTCCATGTCCTTCTTGTGTTGGGGGTTCCAGAACTGGACACAGTACTCCAGGTGAGGTCTCAGGAGGGCAGAGTAGAGGGGGAGAATCCCCTCCCTCGACCTGCTGGCCACGCTTCTTTTGATGTAGAAGACATCCATCCATCCATCCATCCATCCATCCATCCATCCATCCATCCATCCTCTATCAACTATCTAATCTAGCATATTTCTTCCTCCTATTTTGTCAAATCTGATAATCCTAAATCCTCCAGTTTGCACTGCCTGACTAACAATGGTTTCTAAATATGGCTGTAAAGGGAAAGGAGGACAGAAGGTGGAAACTGTGGCTAAGTTTCCTCACTGCAGTTTCATTCCCATCCAAAATAGATCCAAAATTAACATGCTGCCTCCAAGCATGTGTTGATACGAAACACAGCCAGGTGAAGGGCAGATGATGTTGTTATCCTTAGGATTTGCCTTGATTTAATTTTCCTTGGCATGGTATTCCTACTGCTCTACTCCACACACTCAAGGAAATAAATCTTGCTCCTGTTAGCCAAGGAGGTGACACCGTGTGACTTTTGGCTGGACACACACCATGTGCTCCACACTGCTTGTCTACACAGCTGGGTACCAAGGGCTTAGCACCCCACAATCTTGACGATGACATGAGACCTGCTGCTTCTCCCCACTTGATCAGTGATGAACAGGGTGAGCTACTGGCAGGGTTTGCCACCTTCCCCTACACCAGACAGGTGTCAAAGCACTCAATCTTAATCACCCTGAAATAAACCAGCAGATAAAAACCCAAAACCAACACGGGAACTAACCCAAACCAAACACACTTCACCCAAAGTGAGAGAACAGCAGCCATTCTGCTGCTCTATAGAGAGCAAAGCCAGCACCACGACATGCTCAACCTTCAGCCCATACTGTGTCCTCCTTAACATGAGAAAAGCAAACCAGAAACAAAACCCCAGAAACAAAATAAAACCAACAGACAACTCGCAATCTACAACAGTTACGCTGCCTTTTATCCTTGGCCAGCTTAGAAGGTATTTTTCCTGAAGCTTTTAGAGTTGTTTTTTTGGTTGTTTTGGGGGTTTTATTTTGTTTGAGGGACACACTGCCTTCCCCTGCTCTCACAAGGGATTAGCTGCCATCTGTTACGAGATGGAGTACGAAGCATCAATCCACACTAGAAGTAACTGTGCAGCCACATCGGGGTTCCAGCTTAATTGGAGCATCTGCCAATTTATTATAAAATTTGAGATGCTTAATACACCACTCTGGTCTTTTCTATAGGGCATTCAAAACACCTGCATATATTGTTTGCTTTTATCATGAACACACTTAAGAGGTAATTAACCTGTAATATCTGATTATGCTAGAGGCAGCGAAAAAAAGCACTTTTCCTTCTCAGAAGAAAAGCTACTTAGACTCAGCTTCATTTCCCTCATCCACATCTTACATGAACAGCAGTGTGAAGTATCTTTTGTTTAATATTTTTCCTATCACAGTATCTGTGTGGGGTTCTGTCTGCACGTGTGACACTTACACACACCTTCTGTGTTGGTTTCCTGCAGGGGGGTGAGGGTGTTGAAGGGGGGGTGGGGCAGAGAGAGTTGAAAAAGCTACTCCAGAGCCCAGCACCTTACGTCAGACCCAGATCAATTTGAGATGCAGACTTTCTTCTCAGTTCAGCTGTGCAGAAAATTGCCTTCTGTTTTCTTCCTGCACAGGAACCAGAAACATAAACTGCATCCTCTGCACCAGATGAAGGAAAGGTGTCATGGAGAATCTTCTGACTTGCATTAAATGTGAGCTAGTGCAGATTCCCTGGCTCAAATAACCACATAACGCTTTTCTCAGCTTAGTTTTATGACCTTCAAAGATCTGACACTTATAATTCTCAGGAGTTTCTTTTAACATCACCCTCTTCACAACTCTTTTTGCAAGATGCAGCAAGATTTCTGGCCGTGCTATGCCAAGCTTGGTGAAAACACACCCACAAAGCTCCTCGCTGTGTTGACACGTGATATAAACCTGACTTCAAAGTGTATCTGAAAGAGAAAGCTTAGGATCAAGCCTGCAGTTTTAAGCATAGGGAAGCCAAAACAGCATTACTTGGACTTATACAGAACAGCTAAACTCATCTGTCAGGCAAAGATCATCAACAGATTGACAACTAGTCAAGATCCATCACGAGGCGCTTTTAAAACCCCTGTATGTTCATGTACTACAAACACACTGATAACAGTTTGCTACCAAAATACCACCACATAAAACAGAGGAAGAAAACCCCATAGCACAATTAACAGCCATTTCTATCCCTTGCTCACGGGCATGTATGCACATCTGCAGAGAATGCAGATCTCTTTATTCTGTACAGGCATGCAGCCAAGAATCCAGAAGATAAGCACAGTGTATTTTGGTGGAATACTTATCAGATAACACATACTTTAAATAACATACTAGTACAGTCCACTGTTCAGCTTGGAAATAGGGCTACTACATAAGAATGCTTTTTGTAAAAGAATAATTTAAAAAAAAAGAGTCAATTAGAAGTAGGTACAAGCAGACAATGAGTTACAGTTGTATGAAGATATTAATGAAGATGTATTCTCTTTGTAAGTCCTCAGCAAAACCCACCAGCTAGACAGGTTTTCAAATCACAGGGTGAACAGCAACTCATTTTAATATCCTTTTCATCTTAACTTGGAAACATTTATTTCATTATGGTCAGGAAACCCGTGTAAGTTACAAAGAACGAGAGGACAATTAAGAAATGTGCTGATCTTCCATCTCCTCTACTGCACAAACACACCACCCATTCTTCAAACAAGCCTGGCTCTACTCCGTTGCTCATGTAAATCCCCACAGGTCAATTCTGGATTTTTTATTTTTCTTTAAGATTAAGGAAATGTTTTCATTTAACTTGTTTAATTTAAGGAAATACTTTAAAATTTCTAGTGTTATTCTGCACAGCATTACAAATAAGTCTTTCCGTTAATTTTAACGATGCTCATTTATTGCCCAGAATGTCTAATGACAGGGATTGCACCTGATAGTTCTAAGAATTAATCTAAAGTTAAAACATGATGGATCTTCTGTGCTTATAACCAGATGGGTAAAACCCATCTGATTGCAGGTCTCCCCCTTCATGCTTTTAAACCCTGGGAGCTTTGGATGAGCATTTATCATCGCCAGGACAATGACCAGCTGTTGACCAGTTCCTGCGGCAGCAAAGGGGATTGTTTTGCTGCTGGAATAACATACACATGTTTTAGCATCATTACCAGAAACTTCTCAGAACTTCAAAGTGCTGAAACCTATCTTATCCATCAGCTCCTATAGCAGAATCACTGTCAGCATTGGTCCAAGAGGGATACACCTAATTAATGCCAATTACTTAGTCCTGACAGACGTTAAAGTGCAGCATCTCCTGTAGGAACTTGAGTCACAGTACTGTCAGTGGCACAGGTCGTTATATTACACAGACTTTATACTCTGAGCCAAGTGTGTGTAAATGGAGATCCTGCCTTAGTTGTGACCCACTTCATCTCTTCAGCAGCTGGCCATAACCACACTTCTGCAATACACCATCACAGCCCCCTTTTTATTTACAGGCTGTCCTGTCTCTATGTCAAGAACCACTATGTTAAAAGTATGGTGTGAAAAAAAGTTACATAGGACCAGTAACTTTTATACTGGTAATCACAAATTATTTAGTATTTTGAAACAAAGACCTTCAGCTAACAAAATGAAGAGAAGTTTTCTAAGAATGTAGAAAATCACAGATGCTCTATACTGGTGAATAATTTTATTTACATTGTTATGACTATTCAATTAAGTGGCTAAATAATTAAAAAAGCCTATTTTCAACCCTGTAAGAAAACACAATCAGATACTAACAGTTCCCTCTCATTATGTATATCAGAAAAGATTTGTTAAATCTCTCTCCTTTTATTCAATCTTTTTTTTTTAATCCCCCAAGAGGCCCAGCTTACAGACAGCACATCATACTACAACTGTACAGATTTCACCTTCAGCCCCTGGCTCCCCCTTTCTTACCAGAGGCTGGGCAGGTACTTTTAAACAAGAAGAAAGAATATTGGCCATACCGGCTTCTCCTTCACCACATACCCACTATATCTTCAAACAGAATTCAGCCAATTAAAATATGACTCCAAATACTATTTCCTTAATAGAACAGCATTTGATAATCTGGAGAGTTTTGTATTGGCTTAATTAGATCCATTAAACATGTGCCTTGGTACACAGAACAGGAAAACAGACTTAAATTCATTATCTCTTCTGAGAAATAAAGCCTGACAAGCATGCAATACTGGAGAGAAACAACAACTGGGAAAACCTACTGGGGAAAAAAGAACACACTTCATTTCCAGAAATAAAACACTACTTGTCCACCACTATGGAAGAGCTCCAAGAGCTGGCCATGCCAACATGTGTAGGCATTTTCTCCAGCTGCCCCTCAAAACTGCAGGCTGCTGCCAGCCTGAAGCACAAAGAAATCACAAGAAACAAATAAATCAGTGCTGTACACTGGGCTAACAAACTCTCCTCTTCAGGCTTCTGGCAGATGGGGGTGGAGAGAGGCTGTTTTTGTATGAGAACCCTTGCAATGAACATGCTCTTAGAAACAGAACCTTAAAAAGTGCTTCTCAGCACATGTGTGGAGAGAGGGGACCAGCTGCAGACAGGAGGAACGTGCCAAGGGGACCTTTGATCACATAAAGCAAGTCCTGTTAATGTCAGGATACTACACATTCCCTTCACTTACCATCCTTAGAAGAAAACTTTTACTGGGTTTGGAGGACATGAGGGGGGCTGTCTGCTGCACATAGCTTCCTTCTCCAGATCTATAAAGGCAACCCTGGAAGAGCAGGGGAGGATCAGAAGCAGCTCTCATCACTGTTTGGCATGATGAGACACGCAGGTCCTAGTGACACTAAAGTTAGCTCAGCACGTTCTTCTGCATATAGTAGCTTCAGACAGGAGGAATTTGAGAACATCCCTGCAACCCTGTGGTTTCTGGGTCCTCACTGTAAGCATGTACTAACCAGAGTCTCTCCAGAGGGATGCTGAGATAGCCACTCCTGTAAGAAGTGAGCTGTTCCCATAGATGTTCCCTGGATATTAGTCCAGTAGACTTTCCCACGTTTCTGGAGAGAGTGGAGGCTTTGGACTAGTAGATAGGTTGTGCCTCACAAACACTGTTTATTAGAGTCCAAGAGCTCTCCAGAGAATGGGAATTAAGATAAAATTAGATGCAATGGCTTGCTTGTCTGCACTTGAAAATGGTGACCCATCTTTCAGAAACAAAACCTCAAAGGTAAAGGCTTCTGTGCTCCCCACAAATTTGTGGGCCAGAAATCACAAGTGAGCTTAACCATACATTGTGTATTTCTACATCAGAGTAGAAAAATGTTAACTAATCTATATGTTTTCACCTAATTCACATGAGATGACACAAATCTCTTTTGCTCAGTCCATACTATGTCCCAATACTAAGTTTGCTTCTCACTGACCAGTAATACACACTCAAAAGTGAAATGAAACTGGTTGTTCATAGAAAAGAACTGTGAATCACTAAGAGGATAACAGCTTATCCAATGTTTAAAACCTGTAGGGTTGGGTTTTTTTTTCCTAGTGTGTAGTAGATCTTCTGCAACACCTATTTCTTATGCCAAACTTCTGATTCATTGTTGAGGAGACGTTAACGAGGTCAACGGACATTCAGTAGACTTGTAAATAGCTTTCAGTTTGAGTTATTCTGACTTTCATCAAGCTTTCTTGGACAGGACAACTAGCAACACACAGCAGCCAAAATAAACAAACAACTAAGTAACTTAACTGCCACTGCAGATGGGAAATCTCCATGTGCATGATGAAGTTTTAGGCAAAATTACATCCTTCCACATTCCTAATCTTATCAAGCTCGACTCCACTCAGGCTTGCTGACAGGACATAGAATCATAGAATGAATATGGTTGGGATTCCCAGAGGCCATCCAGTCCAACCCCCCTGCAAGAAGCAGGGACACCCAACTAGATCAGGTTGCTCAGGGCCTCCTCCAACATGGCATTGAATATCTCCAGGGATGGGGCATCCACCACTTCCCTGGGAAACCTGTTCCAGTGCTCCACAGTAAAGAACATTTTTCTAATATCCAATCTAAATCTCCCTCCCTCTATTTTGAAACCATCACCCCTTGTCCTGTCACAACAGGCCCTACTGAACAGCCTCACCCCATCTTTCTTGTAGGCCCCCTTGAGGTACTGGCAGACCGCTAGAAGGTCTCCCCGGAGCCTCCTCTTCTCCAGGCTGAACAGCCCCAACTCTCTCAGCCTGTCCTTGTAGGAAAGGTGCTCCAGCCCCTTTATCATCTTGGTGGCCTCCTCTGGACCCTCTCCAACTGGTCCATGTCCTTCTTGTGTTGGGGGTTCCAGAACTGGACACAGTACTCCAGGTGAGGTCTCACGAGGGAAGATGTGTATTCTTTTCAGTGGGACGCTCCCATGTTTCTTGAACCAACTCCTCCATTTCTTCCCCCAACATTTCCCAGGTTCCACCAAGCAGAATCCCCCAAAACTTGATTTTTTATTTTTTTTGTCATACAAGCTCACCAAACCTGCTAAAATTGCTTTTCTATTTCAACTTGAAGTCAAATGACGGGGGAGTAGATGCACAGCTATTTTTGCCTTAGCTTACAATTGAACACAAAAGAGACCTTGGCATCAGCTTTTAGAAGTGTTTGAAGCGACCACCACATTTTTTTTCTCCAGTCAGCCTCTACCATTAGTCAGTGTGTCCACTAGAAATGACTTGTTTGAACTCACAATTCCCTAAAAAACCTCTTCCTAGATTTATTTGCAGGAGGTGTCATTTTTCTGTGCTATAAAGAATCATCTGATGACAAAGGAGGATGAAATGTTGATTAAAACAGGCAGCCATCAGATAAACAGCAACCTGAGCCACGTTCCCCCGGTCAGATCGTACTTCCCGCTCAAACAAGTGGCTCCCTAACCTCAGCCTCATTCTAAGAAACATCTGAGTTTCCAAGTTAGATGGAAAAAAACACAAGAACCATTGGGATTGCTGTCTGGAGCTACTTAAAGGACCATGACTAGGCTTGATACCACTTACAGAAGAAGAATAAATACATATCAAAGCCAGAACAAGCCCACCCACTAAAGATGTTAGTCTTAGCTAGGTCTCCAAACAATGCCTGCCTATCAGATGATGAACAGATAGCAAAAGCCTGGATTTTAAGGAATAAGTATAAAGAAGAAGCACTGCACCCTTCCTGAACAATAGCATCCAAACTATTTTACTTAAAATAGGAAGAGGGAGATATGTACAAGACAAAAAGGCACCTCTTGGAAGGCACAGACAGGTGTTGGGCTTGGCTAGAGGGAGACAAAACAGGGAACCAAACAACCAAGGAAACGGTCCGATTAATAGCAGATACTCTTGTAACCACAAGGGTTAAACAAGAGGATTAAGAATATGTTAAAATTTAAAATATAAATTGTCTATCCTGGCCTACACTTGACTGAGTTACAGGAAAAACAACCCAACACAGCTTTTTGCTCTTGGTTTTCTCTGATAGCTTGAGAAAACTCCTGAGACAAATTCTTTGCTTTCCTTTAGAAAGCAGTTTGCCACTTGGGGTGGAGGCGAAGAAATGTGGTATTTCCAGTAGTTCTTAAACAGGCAGTGCTGTTCCAGACAAGTCTGACAGGTTCAACCTTTTTCAAAATGCACAGGCACACACGTGTGCTCCTGAACGGTGCTTGGGCAGAAGCAGGTGGTTTTCTTGGAGAACCTCTAAGTGTTCACAGGTTATGTTGTTGAGGCTAAACTGGTTTCTTCTTCGATCCACCTGAAGGAGCTGGGGTCAGCAACAGGTACTGCTGACAGATGGAAGCCATTTAATGCAGTACTGCTAATGACAGAGAGGAAAATACAAACCAGAGAGAAATCCAGATAGGTCACAACAAATACCAGATGGTAAGAAACCAAACCAAAAAAAAAAAAAAAAAAAAAAAGAAACCAAAACAAAAAGCCCAAACCAAGAGAAGGTCTAAAAGCAGGGAGAGACAGACAAACACAGTGATAGTCCTGGGATTGGTGACATGACCTGTTATTATTCCCTTGAGAGATCATGTAGCTGGCATTTTCTCTGTTCCCCCATTCTCACACAATAAAATAACTGAGAACAGTGTTTATCAGGTTTCTACAATCATTCTGGGAAAGCTACTTTCTGCCACAGGCTACTGCTGCATGTTTAAGTCTCATTTCACTTATGAGAGTTAAAAATAGAAGTTGAAACAGCTCATATTTTGAAGGCATGGGGGAAAATAAAAGAAGTTGTAGCCCTGCCCTGTGTGCAGTAATGGTACAGATATGACCCAAGCTTACTGTAGCTCTCTGCAGGCAGCAATCCTGTCAGTGAAATCAGGCATGATGCAAATTTACTTTATGATGAATTAAGCACAGAAAATGAAGTTAGCATCATAAATTAATTTGCATTTTTGCTCAGCATATGTTAATTTTTTTAATATGAAAATTTAACCATTGACTCAGGTAATTTCCCCCTTGGTTTACATTTGGGCATCAGCTTCCTCTACCATCAAGCACTGATGCTCCAGAAGCAAACAACATGAAATGCAACCCTCAACTGTATGACATCTTGCCATGCACTCTGATTTGGAGCCAAATTCTGACTCCAGGCTCTACTTTCATTCTTTTCACCACACTACCCTATATCATCAGTACTACCCTTGGCAACAGCTAGAGTTACATTTTCCTACCTGGAAGAAGGGTTCCCACACTCCTAAACCAGGCTCACACCACGCTACATCACTGCCTGAGCCCATAACCCTGCAGGCAGGCACATTTTACAGCAGCAAAGAGATCAGCAAAAAGAAGGAGACAAGTTTACAGGCTACACAGTTTGAAGGGATGCAAGCAAGAGTGCTTCACCATCTGGTCATTCATCACCTATTCCGACAAGGCGCGTTACACGCTGAAGGGTCTGACAAGCGAGAGGTTGTCAGGCTCTGGATACCAGGTTCCCTCCTGTCAGCAGAGTGAAGCACAAAACATGTTTCCCAAACCAGGAGCAGCCATGGTGGTTGTGAAAGGCTGAGCCTTTGTGAGGAGGAAGGAGCTGGTCAAACTCCTCACCCTAAGAGTCACGACTGCTCTGTGAAGAGAAGTCGTGACTCTTATGGTGAGAAGTTTGACCTAAGAGTCGTGACTCTTATGGTCTGTGAAAAGTCACAACCCTGCTTTTCCCACTGGTGCTGGAAAACAACACTGGTCAGGAGCAAATCCCAAACCAGGCACCTCAGGAGAAAACACCCGTTGCTTTCTCCACAAAATTTCAAGTACCATTTACTGTATCAAAAATGCTCTTAGAACTAAATCTAATGAATGAGGTTTTGTGTGGGAAAGAAAAAAAAAAGTAAAAAAACTAAAGACTTAATGGAACAGCCAAAATATCAATCTGAAAGTATTGTCCAATGGAATTGGATTAAATATTAATAACTACTTTAATGACTCCATTGGGGGTTCTCTGTTTCTATCAGGTTGGGCTCCTGACCACAAGACTTATCAGTAGAGTTGGCCAAGTAATCAGATTTTATAGCAACTTACAGGAAAAATACACACCCCTGTGCCTCCCCAGCCAACATGCACTGCCCTCGAGAGCTGTGCATCCACATAACTATGTAAAGGGTGAGTGTCAGGCGGATGGAGCCAAGCTCTTCTCAGGGATGGACAGTGATAGGACAAGGGGCAACTGGTCCAAGCTGGAGCAGAGGAGGTTCCATGTGAATGTAAGGAAAAACTTATTTCCTGTGAGGGTGACGGAGCCCTGGGACAGGCTGCCCAGAGAGGTTGTGGAGTCTCTTTCTCTGGAGACATTCAAGATCAATCTGGATACATTCCTGTGTGATTTAATTGAGGTGATCCTGCTCAGGCAGGGGGTTGGACTGGATGATCTTTGAAAGTCCCTTCCAATCCCTGATGTCCTGGGATTCTGTGACCATGGTTTGCAGAGCTTGCAGACACACACAGTACCACTGAAAACTGAAAACCTGGGTTTAGAATTCACCCTCACAGGCCTAAACAGCTAAAAATGTCAGCACCCAGATACTCCAAGACAGTGCAGCCCATGCCATGAGAAAGAATTCGTTTTTCCCCATGGCATTTCTCTGGTTTTTAGTCAAATGGGTGGCTACTCATACTCAACAAACACCCTACCACTTGTCCACATGAACTGGAAAATTTCTCTTGTGCTTTCTATTCATTACAAGATTTGTTGTAGATTTACTGATGTGTCATAAACTGAAATGTCATGAAACAAATCCTGTTAACAAAAGCAATCTCCCTGCCAAGCAAGGAACAACTGACGCTCCTCTAACCTGGTTCACAACAAGCAAGAGCCAGATCTCTCTCTTTTGCAGGAGACTTCATACAATGGACAGAAAACAGAGGCACACACGTGGGTACTCAGGGCGTACAAGGAAGCATATCCAGCAACTGCTGGGGGGGGAGAGTCCTTCTGCAAAGTTGCATCAGCTGCTCCTGTCTTTAGGTTCCTTAGAGTCCTCAGGAGAAGATCATCTCCTAAGAGAAGAGGTCTCAGGAGTTCTGAAGCACCATAACAACTTCCAGCCTCTTGAGCACTCATCAGTGAGGAACGGCTCAGGAGACCCATGCACCTGACTGGTAACACTGGAAAGCAAACTATGGTGACATACCACAATACCCCAGCTTAATGCAGAGCCACAGCTGATCATCTTCATCCTAGGCAACGTTTAAAACCTGTGTCACTGAGTGGTGTTGGAAGGGAACTAGTTTCCAACCTCTCTTTGATCTCTGAGTGGGTACATATGTATTTTGTAAACATTCACATGGTGTTCACAGGTACATATGTGACCACCTACTAAAGGCTCAATGCCTAAAAGTGCCATTATTTCTTCAGAAAGAGGGAACTGCACTTTTAATTCTCTTCAGAAAGTTGAAAAACACAACAGAAAGCACAAAAAATTAAAATTTATAAAATATCTGTACTATATTTGGCCACGTAAAAAACTAAAGGCTGCTTATACAAGCAGCTTGTTAGAACAGACTATAAACTACACTTGAACCAGAAAGTACAACAGAATGGCTCAGCACAGCTGATGCAACAGTCTTAAGAGAGACAAAGCCATGTGTAAATGTCAGACTTGGCACAAAAGAGTCTGTTGCTTACTTGCCTTTAGATACCAGTTCGGTGTCTGTGTATATCGTCACGACATGTTACATAATCCTTGCATTACGCTTTTTAGAGACTGCAAAGAAGAGAAAGAAGCTGCTAGCCACCAGGCTGAGGAAGGAATCTTTTGGCAAAGATTAAAAAATAAATAATAATAAAAAAATCTATCCCTATTTGGAAAGATCACATATTTTTACTCAAACTATATGTGTATCGCCACTCCTTATTGTTAGGGGAGAGATATGAAAAACGTGCTTTCAGAAATATATCAATATATGCATAAATCAGATAATTCCAAAGATATTTTTAAAAAGAGTTAGAGAAAGCCCACCTATTTTAAGTCTAAAAATTGTTTGGGCAGGTTGGCTATTATTTCACATTTGCTTGGCACAGCATATTTTTATGTCTTCCTTTGGTGAGATCCTGTTGTAATCTCTTTTTTCCTTATGTGGAATCACAAATGAATAGTATTGTTAAGAAATAAATACAGAAGATGCCAAAGAACTAGAGGGATGAAAAAAAAATCTTATTCCCCAAACCACTGTCACCTTTAGAAGTGAAACACTATTGTGATTTTTCCTCTCCCTCCACCTACCTAGTGGAAAAATCCACTGCTCTGGCTATTACTTGTGATACCTCCTCTTCAGGGCTCACAGCCAGCCCACAAACCTCTGTGCCTGAAGCCACCACACAGAGCTGTCACTTGAGCGCTTGTTTGACCAATGTGGCAGAGGGAAGGCGAGGGGGAAAGTCCTCTTGGCTCTGTACAGAGATACCATTACCTCAGTCTGTGGGCCATCCCTCTAAATGTCTGTTGAGTTCATTTAGTCCATGACTTTGGGCTCCATTGGTCATAACAGTCTCTGAGGGCAGCAGTGCTGATGTGTGCTGCTGGAATTGGTGAGACACCCCCCAGAGTTAACTAACCAGGTGGCCTTTGCTAAATGTGTACCCCAATATTCAAAGGGCCCATTGCTCTCAGTGTGGTCTTTAATCACTCATGATATCATTTGATTTTCCCAGAGGCTGGTGCATGATCAGGCATGTGATACACCCACTCAACGCCGTGATCTGTGGCCCAGGTGTCTGTGACGCTGTATCGGAAATGAGTCCCATTGTCTGACTCAAATCCTTCTGCAGCGCCATGTCACCATAGGACTTGAAAAGCAAGTCCAAGATTAGAGTTCTGGGCAGTGGCATGGGACATGGGATATGTTTCCAACCACCTGGTGGTTGCTTCTAACATTGTGAGCCCATACCACTTGCCTTAGAGGAGTTTGAAGGAGTCTGATGTAATCAATATGCCAGATCTTGCCATAGTTACTGTCCTACCTCACCACAGAGGCTTTAACCACTTGGCTTGTCTGACTGCAGCACATCTCACATTCATGGATAACCAGGTAACAGCATCCATGGTCGAGTCCACCCCTCAATCACGAGCCATTCTATACAATGCATCTCTGGATGGCCTGAAGTGTCACAGCCAGTCTCAATCTACCTGAGCCACTTCAAGCAGCCTGATCCACCTACTAGTTGTCTGGATGTTCCTCAGTGGCCCAACTCAGGTACGTGCACATCTACATGACATACCTTTAAAACCAGTTTCTCTAGCTGGGCAGCAGTATCTTGCCATAACTCAGCAGCCCAGATGGGTTTGCCTCTGCCCTGGCAGTTGCTCTGTTTCCAGTGCTGCAACCACCCCCACAGGGCATTTGTCACCACCCATGAGTCAGTGTAGAGGTACAGCGTTGGCCACTTTTCTCATTCAGCAGTGTCTAAAGCCAGCTGGATGACTTTCACCTCAGCAAACTGCCTGGATTCACCTTCTCCTTCAGTGGTTTCTGTGACTAGTCCTGTAGGACTCCACACAGTAGCGTTCCATCTCCAGTGCTTTCCACAACATAACAGGGCCCATCAGCGAACACGGCATATTGCTTCTGGCTGTTTATCTTATGGTGGAGCTTCTTCAGTGCACATCACCTCCTCCTCTGGCAACATGCTGCAGCCTTTGCCTTCTGGCCAGTCTGTGGATCTGGTCACAGTCACACCAGGATTCCTGGGTGACTGGGATTGAGCCTGCTGTGTGATCAGCACAACTCACTCCACACGGCATCAGCTGCATGACGTGGAGAGGGGACGCTCCCTTGGAGCGGCCATCCCTTTCTGAGAAACTTGTGTTGCTCAATACAGCATCACCATCAACGCACTGCAGGTGCTCTGGGGCTTCACCCTTTTCTAACACAGTCTGGATCAGTCCATGGCAGACGGTGGAGCTGTGTTTCTACCCCTGGGGCATTCGATTCCAGGTGTACTGGACACCCCTGCAAGTGAAAGCAAACTGTGCCTGCTCCCTGCCACCTAAGGGACCGAGAAAGATGCACTAGTGATAGCAACTGTGGTGAACTACTCTGTGAGTGTTTGTACTGAAGCTCCAGCATGTGCAGCACAGCAGCAGTCATTGTTGGCATGACTTCATTCAGGCCATGAGTCTGCTGTCAGCCTCTGCTCTCCACTGGACTTCCACACCGGCCATATGGGACTGTTAGAGGGTGAGCAGGTTCTGCTGATCCCTCTCTGACTCTCCAGTTGGTGAATCAGCTCCTGGATGGGAATCAGGAAGCCTCAGTTGGTGTGATATTGCTGCCAGTGGTAGCGATTGGCACATGTTGTTCTTTGACCATCAACAACCCCACACAGAAAGATCCTCTGAGAGACCAAGCATGGGAGACAACAGTTAATTTCCTCTAGGGCAGCTATGCCAAAATCCCACTGGTACCCTCTTGGGCTCATGAAATACCCTCTCTGGAGGCTATGCCAAGGATGCACAGAGCCTCTGGGACAGTTACAATGGGGTGTTTTTCCCAGACATCCCCAGTTAACCTCACCTCATCCTCCAGTAGAGTCAACTGCTGGGATGCTCCTGTCACTCTAGAAACACAGATGGGTACACTGTGCACTAGTGTCCACTTGAAACTTAGACTCTTGTGTATCCACAATCCAATAAACCAAATTGTCCCTCTCATCCACCTAGCTTGAGGCAGGGCCCCTCTGATCCTGCTCATCATATCTGCTCCTCACTTAGAGGTCCCTTCAAGAGATTCATGCATGTGAGCAGGCCTTCCACTTGGCCTGAGGGACGGGAAACTGGAGCAGCATCTTCCCCAGAAGAACCCCTCTGTGTGACCACTCTACCTTGCAGCTCACATACCCGTGCCTGTAGTGGGATGCTTTCCCATCCCACTTCATCATGTCCTCTCCATGGCTGTACACATGAAACTACAGGGTGCCTTATGGCCTGTACCTCTATAACCTCCCTCTTGAGCCCCTGGACACTAACAGCTGTGATACTGGTCTGCAGAGATGGGGAGAAGGACAAATTATAAACAGATTATATAGGACAAATGATCAAGAACTATGGGACAATTTGGTTCTCCTGTATGATTTCTAATGTTTAGTTTCCTTGCATATGACTGCTGTCCAGATCTGGGGGTTCATTCACCCAGTGTGCAGTGTGCCAACACACAGAGCAGAGGCACCTTACTGCATGTTGGCACAGATATGGGTGTCTGTCCCAGGACTGCACCCCAAAACTCCAAACCAGTGGTTGCTTATACACTCACTGACACACTCATGTTTCTACCACATATGCATTATTTATCATTATGAGTGGTTACACAACTGTTGCCTCCTGTGTCAATTAGTGCACATGCCTAATTGCTCTTTCTTTTGAGTCAGTGATATAACTGGGGTGGGTAGTCCATGGGCTGGTGGTTGCCATCTCCCCTGCTTCATTGGAATAACCTTTCTCCTAGTTTCCTTCTTCTTTACCAGTCATCATCAGTTCTTCAAGCTCTGTTGGCCACACTACTGATATTTCAGTTACACTTCTCCTTCTCTGCCAGCAACCTACCTCGTTTAGATCAGCATCCACTGACACAGGGGCAGGGCTATGCAACGGGCATCTTTAGCAGCAACAGTTTAAATCACACACTGGATCGGGTTTGGCTGTACCATGACTACTATATACAACTGAACACAACTGCAGAAAAACCTACTTAAGCTTCAGGTGTTCAGAATACATAACAAAAATATCCCCAAAAATATTAAAAGTCCCCCACAGTTTGGTTTTCCCAATAATGAACTCCTACTCCTTCACATCCTGGCCATCCAGTTCTGCCTTATTTTTATTTTTTTAAGTTATTGTGTAAAAGCTTGGGTTTATATTGATAAATGCAAAAAAAAAAAAGGTATTTTACGCTTTGCCTTTAAAGACAATCACTCCACCTTGTTCTAAAGCAAATGATCCCCTAGGGATGAACTTGGGGCCCTCTCAGTGAGTTGCAGCCCATCCTTCCTGCCCTGAGAGGATCTTGGAGGACCAGACCAGCCATTCAGACAGCAGCTCAAGTTGCTGGAAGTTCATACCTGACAACTTCTGCCTTGTTGGACCAAATGACTAAAACATCAACAAACAAACAAAGACTTTATGTAACAACTGTAGTGCCTGGTGTTTTGTGACATTAGGGGGGGTTTGTGTTTGTTTTTGCAATAGTTTATTTAATTTCTAAAGATCAGCTTCATCCAAACATCTTGAAGGGTTCAAGGCTCTATCATACTTGCTCACCGGACTGGAAGAAATCCAGACAGTACAAGGCACAAAATGGAGCAATCCTAGCCACACAGCATTTTCTCCACTCTAAGTTTTGGTATCATCAGCTTATTAATTTATTTATTTTTTAAACAAGTAGTTGAATACAAACCAGTATAGCAGAAGAACCACTGTACCTCACAGTAAGACTGTAGCTGCTAAGCATTAATGGGAATGGAAAATTTCAGAAGCTCAGCTTGTAAACCCATTGATTTGTGTTATCCAAACTTCTTCTTCATGCACTAGCTGTGAACTTCAGCAGCTCACATGAAAGCCATTACTTTGCATCTTTGATAACCAGCACCCTACTCAAAGCATTAACAGCTCTTCCTGTTTCTCTCCTCATTGTAATCTTTCTGTGAAATGAGGATGTTATGTATACGTTAGCCAAGGAGGTTACTCTTACCCCAGTGTAAAAGCTCCATCAATTAGTCTTTTGTCCTCACACCATTAATCTCTGCTTGCAATGAAAAAAAGGAGATGTATATTTGAAGAAAGAAGTCTATTATCTATTCAGCTGTCTGGCAGTCTCACGTGAGATTGGAAATTTTGGCACCACAATTTTTACTCCATTGCCCACATCAGCAGTCTCCCAGAGCAAGCAAGCATTGATCTTCCTTCACACCAGTTGTAACAGATGCAGTTTTAAAAGTATCCTATAATAAAGAATATAATTTCAGCACACAGCCTCTCTTTTTAGTCCTTCATGTATCAAGTTGAAAAGCAAAGAACTCTGGTTCTCCCTTTTTCACAGGCTGCAATCAAAGAGGAAAACCAACTCCAGTGCTGATGATGGCACATAATGAACTTCATGACCCTCTTCTGTGTTCCCCCCACCCTTTGTGGAATAGGGAACGGAGCATTGGTGGTACTGAAATAAAGGTGTGAAACTACTCATGAAGCCTAAGGGACTCTTTGGGGTTTTTCCCCTTTTCAAATACTGCCTATACAGCATGTGTTTGATGAATACTAATTAAGTATAGTAGAAGCTATTTAATTAATGGGAAGTAATGAACTTCAAAAGGCAAGATCCGACTGTAGTCTTCAATCAGAGTAGACTCTTGTTAAGGTCAAGAGAAACACTGCAGGATCAGACTGAACTAATTAAATTCAGCATAATCAATAATACTTGCCTTTCTCAGCATGCATGTGTGCACACACCTATATGCATATACACACCATAGGCTAATCACACACACATATGCAACTTATGTTAATCATACCCATGTGGTTTATTTTAATTTTTTAGAGATAAAGAGTGCATCCAATACTTCCTGGTGCCACCAGCGATGGAAACACTACTAACAAAAGTTCTACACACACAAGTTGAACCACTCACTTGAGTGGGAAAAGGGAATCCAGCAAGATATGATCACATCAAACCCACAAGGGAATCCAGCTTTCTCAGCAGTACTATGTTCTAGAAGCCCATTAACAGCCAATTAGAAGATTTTTGGTTTGTTTTTTTCTTTTCAGTAGGGCCTTTTAATATTATGATGTAAGGCAGAGTCAACACAAACACGAGGAGCTGGTACTGACCTGCCTGCTCCAGACATGACAGATCCATCAGCCCCTACCTCCACAACTGGGACAAAGCAACTGGTTCTCTAATTGCAGAGATACAATCAACACTGTAATTGAGTAAAAAGAGAGACTGCCTTGTTTGTGCAACACAGAGTTTACCAAACCTTTTATGCATCAATGACGCAAGGTTGACTTCTTCTAATTTACCGCTTTTCACCGATAAGAACACAAGAAAGTCATGACACAGAAGGTTGAGTAAACCATTAAACATGAGGCAAGCTGTTTTCATTGAGGTGGCATGGTTACATTTTACAATCTCAGGTGAAATGACTCTTGGATCGGCCTCATTAGACAATGACCTTTCTCATGCCTGGTGTATAGAGAGCTCCCTCTATTACAGCACAGCTCAATTCATCCTACTGATGAATTGAGCTGTGCTGTAATAGGGGGAGCTCTCCAGCCTCTGCCTGCCTTCGGGTGCTGCACTCTTAGTCACTCAGTGGTGGGAATGCCACGAGAGTTGTGATGTAGGGATGTGCATGGGAATCCTTGCTCACACCCCGTTATCTAAAGAGCAGATTAATTCACACGGGTCTGATCACGGTGCAGGATACCGTTGTGTCCTCGTCCCACAGTGACCAGCAGAAACACTGCCTTCCAAATGTCACAGTAATTAAAATAGCAGGGAAAATGTTTTGCAAACATGAAAGGCTTCAACTTCATAAACCCACCAAGTTCGTTGACTGTAGAAATTAAAGAATGAGTATTAAAAAAAATCCAGGATATTGCAGGTACATTGCTCTTTCTAGCTGACACATACAAGCAATAACTCGTTCTCAGCAGCAAAACACTGATCTTCCTACTCCTGTCCACATTCTCCAACCATGTAACATACTTTGGCCCACCTCCCTCTCCAGTTTACTCCTCTGAAGAATTTTCCCCCCTGTGCTTTATGTTATTCCTACAACTACTGGCTGCACCAGCCCTTATCTGAACTGACTGCACACAAAGACACCTGAAATAAAAAATAACTCACATTGGGAGCACTAATACAAATTCTTTGGGGCAGTGCCCACAAATATTATCACTGCCATAATACAGCAGATGCTCCTTTAATTTTCTGTCCTCCTAAGACAACGCTGAAATAAGGCCAAGAAAGCCAGCAGGAACCTCAGGTATACACACTGAGAAGATGAAACATACACTGCAGCTCCAGACTCTGCAGAGGTGGCAATCCAGCAGTGTCCTGATGAGCAAACGATACAATAGTGGAGTTTTCGCTAAATTAACAACAAAAACCCCAAAGGCAGAAAGGAATAGGACTGTTATTTAGTTGTTCCAGGCAAACAGCAAATTAGATAATAATTTTCTTGTGTATTTCCAACTCTAACACTGCAGACATTCCCTCCCTCCTGAAATTCTCTGCAAAGTTACTGTCAGTCTATTTTTGCCCAGCACGATAACAAGTACAACTACTCATAATAAGCAGAGCTGTTGGCTGGAGTGAAAGGTGTAACACTACACAGGACACATATTTGGGTAGGAAGCACCTCATATGGACACAGCACTTGTTGATACTGCTCTACATTAGCTTTTCTTTGACCTGAATTTACAGAGTTACCCTTTTAGTTAGCAAACACAGGCACACAACCCGGTTCTAGCTGGCAGAAGGAAACACTCTCTCCTATTAACTCTTCCAAACCAATTGCATCTCAGTCTTTGGACTGAGCTGTTTTGTCACTCAGCCCTACAGAAGCTTCATCTGCAAATCATGCAAGAGCTCCTGACTCAGCTCATGCACTTGAGCAATCACAAGGTATATGGGGAGAGGGAAGACTGGCAACCCTCCTCCCTTATTAGAAAATGCAAAATGTCAGTTATTTCCCACCAGTAGCTGTCAGCAGAAATCCTCCACAGCTGAGTGGACACTACAACTTTTCCTGCTCTAACTTCCCACCTAAAGGCAGACCCCTTCTATAAAGGCCAAGTCTAGTTTCTTCCACCTCAAGCAGGGACAGTAATGCTTTGAGACCTCCTCTGCAGGTAACAGCGGCAACTTCACAGAGAAAGGACCACAGTCCCCAGAGGTAGAGTGACAGTCTTTAGTGACAACACACAATAAGGCACCTGCAGTTTGCTGATGATCCCCTGGAGCATTTTACACACCAAGCAGTTCTGTCCAGTAATGGCACTGAGTTTTCCTCCCCATAAGCCTCTGGATCAGATTTTGAGCCAAAGGTATTCCTTATTTGTCAGATTTTTTCCAGAGGCATGAAGAAGAGTAAACACTAGAAATAGCTGGGGCATTTCACAACACAAAGCCAGGTTCAAGATGGGATGCACATAAGCCATGAGTGCCAGTGGCACAGCCAACAGGGACAGAAGCACCAGCCTCCTGGTTGAATGACAGCAGAATGAAATGTTAACAGTCATCAGAAAAACTGGTACAAATATCAGTGTGATTTCTAATGAAAATAACCGATGGGAGGGAGCCAGGGAATGTTATGAAGCTTCTACATAGAGTTTGGGTAGTTCTTAGATGTGGGTTATCAAGCTCTTGGTTCTCACATTTTACTGATGTCGAGTCTGATTTAGTATTTTACCAGTAACATTGCTGCAGATTTATTACAGATGGTAACACTGTCAGTATTTGTGAAAATAAATACTTATAAATCAAAAGTAATAAAATATTTAGACTCCTCGTGCTGAAGTTTTTACTGTCATTTTGCCAAGGTACATTTTGTTCTGCGGCAGCAAAGGGAACCAGTACGCAGCAAACGGTCCCATTTAACAAACCCAGTAACTTACTGCCACCAAAAGGGAAACGGTGGAAGTACTCTGGATGTAAAGTCGCATTTTATTACCAGTGGAACTAATACAGTAAATTAAACTTATGTAAAGAGGAGACAAAATTAGAGTTTTGATCAGGATGAAGACAACTCTGAAAACAAAGCCAGCTGGGGGTGAGAATTTGCAAGAGTTAATCTCAACGGTTTGCAGCCTTATGGGGTCAGGAGGCTGGACAGTATGGAGGCAGAGGGTGAAAAATAACTGACAGAGAACACTGAAGGGGTACAGGTCTCCAGGACCAGCCTTCTGACATCTTTGCTCTACCTTCAAAGATATCCCTCTACAAAGGAAATTTGGCATTTTACAAGGTCAGATGATTCTCACACGTTCAGCAGATCTAGGGGCAAAAGGAAACAGCTGGAAGAAGTAGCTCATAAGGAGGACATCCTCAAGACACACCGGAAGCAGGACTACTCGACACACAAACCAGGGAAACAGAAACATTTCCTAGTGCAGTAAATAAGACAGACCTCTGTATCCCCTATTCATTTTCACACTTGTCAGAGCTGCCACACTTTGCACAGGTACAAGGCAGGAGGGTAAAGTCCTTCACCTTATTTATACTCACCTCTAACACAAACAAGTGATATACAGGGATACTACTTCAAGGACCCAAAGCACTCCAGCAATTAAATCACAAGGGCAACTTCCACTTCCAACCATCACAAACATGGGTGACATTTAAAAAAAGCAAAATTCTCAAGAGACAGGAGCAAGGCATTTCCCAACACATCCAATCCAGGTGCTAATGCTTCCAGTGAAGACAGTGGAAGGCAGTACAAGACACCTGATCTTCTCCACACTGACCACACAAAGGGCCTGGGCTTCCAGATGAGGTATTTGAAAATTAGTGGTGTGGTCACCTCCTGAAGGAACATATCTGGTGCAATGAGGTATTATCACCCACAGGGATGGAAAAGTGACCTCAAGACAGAGAAGGCTTCTGAAGTTCGGATGCAGATCGCTGCACACAAGGGAAACAGCTGCATAAACAAATACTCTGACCTTCTGCTGCTATTCTGGTATTTGGTACCTTTCCTCCACCACACAGAGGAGGAAGGAAAAAGATAAACCAAAAAGATAACCCAGACATTGCTGTTAACCTTTCAATCATGTGGATTTTTCACAATGAATGAAATATCAAGACTGGAATAAATTTGCTCACAAATTTACAGGACAAACGACAAAGGAAGGACAACACATATCTTCAAGAGAAACTTGGTCCTCCAGGCACGTTATATGCTTGTGTGGCAAGGTTTGGGGGTGTGGGGGAGGCAGGGCTTCTGCAAGAAGCAGCTAGAAGCTTCCCCTGGATCTGACAGAGCCAATACCAGTCGGCTCAAGGATGGTCCCATCACTGACCAAGGCCAAGCCAAGCAGGTGCAGAGGTAGCACCTCTGTGATAACATATTTAAGGAGGAAAAAAGCTGCAAGCAAACACTTTTTTGCTGCCAGAGAAGGGAGTGAGAAGATGTGAGAAACGTTGCAGGCACCAAGGTCAGCAAAGAAAGGGGGAGGTAGGTGCTCCAGGTGCTGGAGCAGATGTTCCCCTGCAGCCCATGGAGAGGACCAGGGTGGAGCAGGTAGTCCCCCTGGCAGCCCATGGAGGTCCATGGTGGAGCAGGTGGAGACATATGAAAGATGCTTCAGCCACTGATGTCAGTTTATTTCAGTACACCAGCTTGCTGCTGACAAAAAGAACACATCTTGCTTCTTTCTCCCCTTCACTCCTTGCTACATAATCCCAATTGTCTCCTTTAATCACCTCCAATGCTCGTCAGACCTTTGTCACGAGACATTTAAAACTCAGAAACTCAGCAGTAATTCTTTTTTTCTTCCTCCCTTGGAGTTATTCAGTGATCCTACAGAAAACTGCCATAGCAAAAAGTGGTCCAGAAAGTATTGTAGCTGTCAGAGTACAAAGTGGCAGTACCTGGGGTGAAAGGGGCAAAAGACCCCCCACGTTTTAGCACTAGGATCCCAACTGGTACAGTCTATCTCACAGAACAGGCAGCAGGCAGGTCTGGCAGCTCTGCCCACCAAGCTGGTTGTCTTCAGGCATGAAGAAATACCACCCTGAAGCGGGGTGCTTCACAGGTGCAGGTCCTTACCTCCAGGTCCACAGAGGGTGGCTGCTGCTGTGGGGACCAGGACAGCGTAATTCTGAAAGCCTCAGCTCTGTTCTCTGCTGAATCTGGTGACACTGCATTTAATCACTTGATCATTTAAAGCAGCAGTTAATTGTTCATCTGCATGGCTACCACACTTTTGCACTAACTTACTAACTCCAACACAGCAATACAGGGGTGAGGAGGGGGGTATAAAGGGCACTTCACAGAAATTTTTCTTTTAAAAAAAAGAACATGCACTCTTACTTCTATCGTTCTCACAACTAAGAGTACAGATAAAACCAAGCAAAGCCAATTCCTTTTAAAATGTCTGATTTTTTTCCTCCATCACACAGACTGAAACACAGCAATCCCAAGGACTCTTTAGAGGACAATCATGTTAAAGGTGGAGTTTTGGAGAACACACTGATACCTTCAGCAATACAAATAGCACACAGTAAATATAACCTGCAGCATTACCGAAAGCACAACAAGCTAATGTGTACATTTCAGAAAGAGGAAAAACAATGTAACAAACTCACTGCTAAGTACTGGGGTTTGGGCACTGAAAATTACCCAGCCTCAGGTGAGCATAAAGAAAAGCTACCAAATGAGTAGTGTGGGAGCCCAGCTGAATGGCTGTGGATGTAGTCACCAGGGGTCACCCCAGCACTTCCCAACCAGGGGTGCCCTGTGCCCCACTGAGCTGCTGGAATGATTCTGCTTGGCTCTCTTTGAGGAGAGTAAAAGAAAGGAAAGAAACAAACCCAAAACATTCCAGAGAAAAAAAAAACTTCTTTTGCTTAGAAAAGCTGACTTTTTAATCGATAGTGCTTTCCCCAAAAGGGTTTCCCTGTAAGAAACACATATTTCAAGGAGCAGCTCTTCTCATCAAGTTCCCCACAGTGGGACTTTAAAGCCGGAGACTCGGCTCTTGCCCTTCTCACCACACTGACCCACTGGGCTCCTGCTCCTGAGAACCACAGAATGACAAAGTTGGAAAAGACCATTAAAATCATCGAGTCCAACCGTCCCTGTCCTCTCCTAAACCTCCCTGAGCACCTCATCTCCCCGCCTGTTAAATACACCCAGGGGTGGGGACTCAGCCCTCTCCCTGGGCAGCCTGTTCCACATCCCAACAGCTCTTTCAGTGAAGAATTTCTTCCCCACATCCAATCTGAACCTGCCCTGGTGCAGCTTGAGGCCATTTCTCCTTGTCCTGTCACCTGTCACTGGGCAGAAGAGACCATCACCCATCTCTCTCCAACCTCCTTTCAGGTCATTCTAGGCAGGGATAAGGTCTCCCCTCAGCCTCCTCTTCTCCAGACTGAACACCCCCAGCTCCCTCAGCCGCCCCTCAGCAGGTCTGTTTTCGGGTGTCCCCCACCTCCGCTGTACCCTCGGCTCTGACTCAGACCGCGTTTCACCGCGGGGTGAAGCCAGAGGCCTCCGGGGCCGTGCTGGGGGCCCGATGCCCGTCCGGTACCGAGCCGCCCGGCACAGCTCAGCCCCGCGCTGAGGTCGGCTGGCTTCATGCCCCGCGGCACCCCGGCACAGCCGCCGCCGCCCCCTCCTCATGTGGGGAACGGCGACAAGTCAGACACCCGGCGGCGGCGGCAGCGAGATCCCTCCCGAGGCCTCACCGCCCAGGGCGGACACCCCTTCCCCGGCCCCTTCCCCGGGCCGGCCCCGGTCGGTACCTGGAGGAGGCCGCCCATCTTGGCGCGCAGGGCGCGGAACTCCTCGGGCGCCGCCTCGGGGTAGAGCTGCCCGCGGAGCAGCTCCTCGGTGATGTCCGCGTCGCCGCAATAAGCGGCCTGGGCGATGCCGCTGAGGAGCGCGCTCAGGGACTTGCCGCTCTCGGCTGGCGGCGGCTCCGGGGCCGCCATGGCTAAGACGGGTGGGACCGCCCCCCGCCGCGGGTGGGAGGACGGCGGCCGCGCAGGGCCACGCTTAGCTCGCTGGCTCGAAGCGTACGGACCCGTTACCCGGAACCAAACGGGACTGGCCCGGCCGGGTACGGTCCGGTTCTGCTCTGTACACTGAAAGAAACCCTGCTCCGTTTCACTGAATGCTTGAGACTTGAAGGGAAATTCTACAGGCTTTGCTCGCTCTGCCCTCGCTGTAAGACACAGGGTAGACCACAGAAGGTAGGGACAGTTAACAAAAAGGTACTAATCACAGAATCACCAGGTTGGAAATTACCTTTGAGATCATCGAGTCCAACCATCCCTGTCCCCTCCTAAACCCTATCCCTGAGCACCTCATCTCCCNGCCTCCTCTTCTCCAGACTAAACACCCCCAGCTCCTCAGCCGCTCCTCAGCAAGTTTGTTCTCCAGTCCCTTCTCCCCTGGACTCACTCCAAGACCTTGATGAAGGTCCAGAACTGACTGCAGCACTTGAGGTGCAGCCTCACCAGTGCCGAGTCCAAGGGCACAATCCCCTCCCCAGACCTGCTGGCCACACCGTTTCTGATACAAGCCAGGATGCCGTTGGCCTTCCTGGCCACCTGGGCACACTGCTGGCTCATGTTCAGTCAGCAGCCCCAGGTCCTTCTCCACCTGACAGCTGCCCAGCCACACTTCACCAAGCCTAATAAAAACCAAGTGTTTTACTCTGTGCACCGATCTATACAAGTTTAAATATAAAAATACACAAACATATGCAATTCCAACAGAGACTGCTCCCAAAGAGATGTCTACAGTAAATGTTTCTTCTGCTATTAATACAGCAGTTCCATCTACCCCCCAATTTCAACAACTGAAGCCTTTCATTGCTGTGGTCTTTATGACATAGAGGAAATATCATGTTGCTCAAAAATATGAAACGTAAGTTTGTGATCAACGTGATCTGTTCTGCCTAGTGCTTTATTCTGATTCTTTTTGTAAGTAGAGAACAGGTGAAGATCAGACACCACTTGTCCTTGCCCGAGGGGACTTGCAGCATACAACTCTCAAAACTTGAAATACAGGAGGAAATAACAGTACATGCATCTAAAGTTTTCTTCCATTCATGTGGACAATACTTGGTGTTCTCTATTCTCCAAGGGCACGCAGCATCTTCAGAAGCTTTCAAGAACCTGGAGGCCTAGGAGAGAGTTTCTTTCCATCCCAGGACATGAATATGAGAAACATTAACTCCCTGTGGGTAAAGGCTCTTCACAGCTGACCCTTCAGAGACTCAACACACTGATGAATACAGCTCACCAGTGACTGTATTTGAAAGGAAATGGGAGCAAGGTAGCAACTCTTCATGGCTTGTCTGTACCACCATGGAATATGAAGTAAAATTCTGATCGCTCTGGTTTAAATTTCTGAAGACAGAGTTCCTCCATGCCACACTTACTTCTGCTGCAAGCTGATGTACATCAATAAATCCTAATGAGCAGTGGAGTGCTGTTTTACTGACTTAGGTTGAGGTACAGACAAATTTGGTTTTAGAACTGCTTTTTCTCTGAGGTCTCAGTCTACTTTAGCACCTGGTATGAAGATGGCAAAAAAGCTGGTGAAAAGTGTGTATTTTAAACTCTAAACCAGTATAAAATTATTCAGAATGCACATGGCAGCAACCAGTAACCTGTATCTTTAAGAATTATTATTTATTTGCTTTTGTAAACAACCTAATTTTAAACAAATTAAAAATACATCAAAAAGTCTCTCTTTATATATACACAGTGTGTGTTTTAACTTCATTTCATTATGATGCCATGGTTTAAGAAGGAAAAAAAAAAAAAAAAGACTTCTTGATCCAAAACTCCATCTGTTGCATTACAAACATCCTCAGCAGCACAGCACACCACGATGCAAAGATCCAGCCCTTTCAGGAAGAGTTCACTTGTTATTTATCACCTGAACTGTTTTTCGTCCATAGTGGTAGTAGCTGTACGCAGATGTTACCGTTGTGAAAGCTGTGATGCACCTTTAGGGAAAACAGTTCCTGTCAGTCACTTCAGTCAATGGATGGTAATAAAAAGCACTGTTTTTAAGTGCCTTTCCTATTTATCATTATATGTTTCCTACAGAAATGCAGTTTATATGCTGAAATTCTGTGCCAAGATTCAAGAAATGACCTGCTCTCCATCACTATACAGTGTGCTTCAGTATAATTACACACTAGGTCAACTGTTTACCGTATTGGCACTTGCTTTAGAGAGGGGAAGACAAAAGATCTGTTTCAGTGTTTGTACCACACATCATTTTTACATCTTTGTGAACTGACTTGAGAAAATATCCCTCGGCAGTGAAAGTGTTCTAATCCTACAAGACTTGAACTTATCATTTTACCAAGTTCCAAAGCTGAAGCACAGGTTTTGGCTTCAGCCTCTTTCATTCCTTTTCCAGTGCTGGGCAATAACCATTTATATTTCTGTATTAGCAGTGCTCTTCTGTACCAAAGGCTGACACCATTCAGGTGTGAGCCACTGCTGTAGTCCTGACCAGGATCACAACTCTTCTCCCTGGACACACTGCCAGGGTCATCCAGGTCATTTTTTGAGTTACACCCAGCATTTCTCCGCTACTCACAGCATGGAAACTCTCTCACACAGTCTCAGACAAGCAGCATAGTACACACCTTTCACTGACACAGTTTCAGGTTTGGCTTTCCACCAGGATGAAAAACAACACTATCAAAACTAAGGTTCCTAGTTCCTTAAAAGCTCAAAACCTTAAAAGGTTTGTGTTTGCAGGTGTTTTTCCCCTATACAAGTAACACTGGATTTTAGTTTTTAAACTAAGTTACTAAGTAATTCCACTCTCAGCTTTCAGCCTGTTTGTTCTGAACTCTTATCTAACTGCTCAGGAGAAATAACTGCACTTGTAACACCTGCTGTCAGCTACAGCTCAGATTCAGTGCATATCTTCAGTGATATAGTGCAAGGAAAAGCCTCTATTTAAGGAGGTATGTTCCTGTATGCTGGTTTTCATTCCACCCCGCCCTTTCCTTCCTAGAGCTTAGGAGGAATTACTGTATGTCTTCAGGAGCTTTTCAAAGAGGCTTCAGAAACCTAGATTTCAAGACAGCAGGTACTATATAAAGCAAGAGTAAAACACTTCCTGTCTATTTCATTGATATCAAAGTTACTTTTTCAAGGACACTTGGAGCACAAAGAATGCAAACAACTTCTCTTCCCGCTTCCTTCTTAGCCATGAATCTGCATATGCACTTGGCCTATGTATAAACCATGTCTGTTCTGAAGAATCTTTTCTGTTTCTCCACTGTTACTCCTGAATCTTACCTAGTTCAATTTGACTACTGTTTTCTTGTGCAGTAAATTAAGTACCAATAATATCTAGCTCCTGTGTCAGTTAATAATAAACAAGTAAGAATTCAGCCATATGGATCTATTGCATCATTTGGGCACAGGTTTTAGCTCATGTGATATTATTAATCTTAATTGCCAGTTCCTTTAGTAGTACATTAAATTATTGGGGGGGAGGGAAGGGAATAAAAAAAAGAAGTTACCATAATGTCTGCAGATATACGCTGTCCACATAATTGAAAACAGGAGCTGCTAAAGAAGCTGCCACCAAAATTAGCTGAACCGCTGTATTCATCTGAGAAAAGCAAAATAGGAAATGAGATCAAAATGATACATACTATTCCAGGAACACCAATACAACCCCTTATTACTGCTTTAATTATCAGTCTATATACAGAACACTTATTGAGAAACCTCTTATAAAGAAGCATCTTGCACACCAAAAGTTGTCATGTGCTGACACAAGGTTTGAAAAGCTCTCAGAATTCAAGGTGCCTTCAAATTAGTTGGCACTAGTTTGAAACTTCACTCAGCAGTAGTTGTAAAGAGCTTCCCTCTCCCCACCACCCCCCTCCAAACTACACACCACCCCAGGTACCACTCCAGGAGTTATCTTCTGTGAGGAGTTTCTCCTCTTACCTTGCTAATGAATGTTGGTTTTAATTGGGCAGTGGCGTAACAGGGGTTAAAATACCTACTAAGTGTTCTCTGTTGGGGAAGAAAAGAGAAGAAAAAAAAAAAGGCAATTCTAGCATATTCAACTCCACATACCTCTGCATCACACAAAAAAAAGTTAATTGCAGCAGTAAAAATGATACCACTACTGTTCTCATATGATTTAGTGCACACCATACACAGGGAGAAAAAAAAATGTTATCAGCAGCTCTGACCCATATGTATAAAACCTATTCTATGAAATACTGCTCTGCTTACAAATCCATCTGGCAAAAGAACCAGCATGACGTCACATCTTAGGCTACCCACCCAAGTTTTGAGCAACCAAGTCTCGAGATGAAAATCTCTTGGTTACAAGTTTGTTAAAGGCTTATTCATTTTTTTTCATGCTTATGAAAAATACAGCAGATTTAATCAAGTGAAAAAGATTACATGTTCATACGGTTACACTAGACACTTACCGGTGGAGAAAGAGTTTTGTATCGCACATAAAAAACAGCAGCAATGAGCGCTACATCCCTCAGAATAATCATGGAAGTAAGTGAAACTGAAAAACCAAGCCAACAGGATCTAGTGAAAAATCATGTCCGTGATTAAAACCAAAACAAAATTAGAAGAGCACAAAGTATGAAGCAAGAAGAAATCACCACTCATGAATTCTGAAAAAAAAAAAGACTTATTATGTGGCTGAAGATGACCTCTGAAAGGGTTTCACCTGAAGCTGTAAAACAAGCCAGCCTATGAGTAAACTTTTTACACCACTGCTGACTCCTACTGCTTTAAAGAAAGTGCATTTGAAACCAGCAGTAATTTGGTTTGCAGGTCTGTTGTGGTGGTGGAGGGAGTTTTTTTTTAGAATTTAATAAGAGCAAATAGCAAGTGACAAAGCAAGAGCTTCAAGCTATATTTTTCCTTTCAGACACAGGGCAAATGTGTCTACAGTTAAGACCAGCTGCTTTACCTCATATATAGCATGTTGTAAGTAATGGTGTTTTCTCACCTGGGATAAGGTTTGCACACGTTAGGCTGACATAGAGCACACTGATGAGAATTTTATCAGCCAGAGGATCAAGAGCACTTCCCAAAGCTGATTTCTGATTAGCCCAGTTTCGTGCAATAAATCCATCCAACTAGGAAACACAAAGTTCAATGGTTCTCTGTTAGGAAACTTAGAATAAAAATAGCTTACATAGGTGCTACTGCTACAGAGATATTTAGTGAATGACATCCCATAATACAGCTAGTCTAAGAAAGATGGAGTATGATACTTGCTAGGTGATATTTGTACCATGGTTTTTAGTTTTTTCATGTTGCATTCCAGATTTTGGAAGCCTCTGAACACACTAAATTCTCGTTATTGTTAAAGATAAGCAAATAAATTAAAATGAAAAAGGAGGGAGGGGAAGTAAAATAAGGTAACTGCGAATCTGGAAGTGACACGACCGTCCTGCCAGGGCCAGCGGGTACACCTGCACGCAGTAACAGGTCCCTAGAAGCATAAGCACTGACTGGACAGTGCCCACCTGGGGTACTGGGTCAGGGTACAACCTACTGCTCCACCAGCACTTAAGTGCCCCTCGATCGACATATGTGCCAGCTCCCTTCACAACGCCACAAAGGATGCACATACCTTTCTAGAAAGCAACGAATCACAGAACTGTAGGGGCTGGAAGGGACCTCCAGAGCTCATCGAGTCCAACCCCCCTGCCAAATTGACTTCCATCCCGGCTGTGAACTTACCAAGTCCGTTACGCCAGCCAACACAAAGACACCCAGAGCAACGCGGAAATTCTCTTCCACAATCAAATAGCCCAGGACGGGCGCCAAACCCATTCTTGCCATTGACAGTATATTCGGGATCGTCCAAGGGTTTTCATACTGAAAAGCGACAGAGGAGGAACTTCAGGCCGGGAAGGCAAACCCAGACGCGGCGTGGGACGGAACCGACCGGCCCCAACTCACGCTCGGAGCCGAGGCAGCGGACGGGCGCGGCCCCTCGCCGAACGTTACCGCAACCCGTCCCGGTTACGTACCAGCTCGGCGTAGCGCCCCGCCACACGCCGCTCCCGGGGCCTCTCCGGGGGCGCGGTCCCGCCGCTGAGGAGGCGCCAGGCGGCGGCG
>VXBZ01000528.1:257402-277302 GCA_013399135.1 Heliornis fulica
CTTGCAGAACACACATTCCTCTGGGACAGGGACAGAGTTGCACAGAAAGCCACACACACCCTGTTCATGGTCTGGCTCTAGTAACAGCCATTAACACCACCAACAGCATCCATCATCCCCCCCACACCACTCAAACAAAGCACAGATTTCGCATCTATAAAGCTGAATGAAAGAAATTCCAACTCCTGTTTAATAAATTAAATAGTGTAATAAGGATATTTTAAGCCAGACTTGCATTTCAAATACAAATCTGTGGAGAGCCTCAGGTCCAAAGATTGGACGGATGTGAGTTTAACTCTGACATGGAGCAGATACCCATGTGCCCTTGGGGAGACTGGAGAGTACTGAGAAGAGCTGAGAAACTAGATAAGGAATTGCTGGACTGCCAGTAGAAGGCAGCTCATGGAAGCTGCAATGGAGAAAGAGTGATCCAATGAAATGCTCGTTGCCAACTGTGTTGTCTTGTGTGTGCCAATTAGGCTTTAATGCAGTGAGATACAAGGAGGATAAAAGACAGCAGCTGTAACAATAAATCACTTGACTCTCCACCCCTCTCGACTCTCTTTTTACCTTTACCTTTACTTTCTATTTTCCTGTCACAACAACAACACAAATCTCATCCACAAGACCAGTAAATACAGAAGTGCAAAGTAGAAAAATCAATCTAACAGCTACAAAACAATATTGTCTCAATATGAAGGGTTCAAACTTTTTGGAAACATTTCTGTATATTAAATTATTTTAATGAACCAAAGTGCTAAAAACACAACCTGCATCCTCTTCTCATGAAAGAGTTTGGGCTTTGAGGTCCAACATCACCAAGTTGTGACAAAATCTGTTACTGCACTGTGATAATGTCAGTATAAAATGTGTTCCCCTCAAGGATGATGAGGTACATGCTAGTCTTACACAGCCTCATTTAGAGCTTTAGAACAAGCCAAAGCAGCTTTACCACATGTCAGTTTATCTTTAAAGCAGGGCTGTTGGCCCCAGGAGTTTCTGAAGGGAATCTCAGACCTCAGCATGTGATGGTGCCAGCCCACTAAGCTAGTCCAGCATGCAATGTTGCTGCAGATCCAACAGTCAGGTCTCAAGGAAGTTTTATCGGTGGCTCTTCTCACATAGTCTGAAGCTGATACAGTTTTGAACTTTTCTTCAGAAGGTATCCCTGATCATTTAGGGAGCCAATAAAGCTTTCAAAGTCAAATACCTAGGAAAAGAGACAAAAATAAAACATCAATCTTCTAATTTTGTATCTGATGTAAAGCAACCTGCTCCTTCCCAGAGAGGGTTGTTAGCTATTGGAACAGGCTGCACAGGGAGGTGGTGGAGTCACTGTCCCTGGGAGATAGGTAGATGTGGTGCTGAGGGACAGTGGCTGTTTTGGTAGGTTAGGGTGACAGTTGGACCTGAAGATCTGAAAGGACCTGCCAGCCAAGACAATGCTATGATTCTTTATTTCACAAACTTCTTCCAGAGTATTTGGAGTGAGCTATGAACAGGTTAGTTTATGTGGCAAATGGCTGGCCTACTAGGAGCATACAATCAGTTGCAACCTTTTATGCAATTACATGGAGTAACCTATGCATAAATCTAAGTTCTGAAACACCAAGGAAATGTCTGGTATCTACAACTCTCAATGATTTCCAAGAATTTTTATACTTTTAAAATGAGCAAAAAAAATCTATATGTGTTGGGAAAATTAGAATTAATTGAATTAGCTTTAAGTAACTAGTCACTGAATGAATGGTCATGTGCAAAGACAGCTGGCAGGACAGCACAGGATACAGCACCAGATACAGCTTTACTTCAGTCAACATCTGAACACATTTGGAAACTCAAAGCATCCTCAGTAGGGTGAAGCAGGTTAACTGGGTAAGAGACAGAACAGCTTTATTATACACTATAATAAGTTCCATAAAGAGAAATTCCCTATTACTGCTTCTCACTCATTAGACTGAAATCCAGTTTTGAGTTTTAAATCAGCATTTAAAGCTTTGATCATGAAGCAGTAAGTTAGTAAGTATCTTATTTTTGTGTGGCTGAAGACCCCCACAAGTATAGAACACATCAATTAGAGGCTAGAAACACATCTGTGTCCCTCTGTCCTATACAATGTTCCTATCAAGTTACAACCTTAGGATACTTGAAGTAGTAATGAAACCTCAGGAGGTGTGTTTGGGCCAGAGAAGACCAAGCAGAAACCTTCCTGCTCTGCTGAAATAGAACATGACCACCAGAAGAGGCTAAATTTGGGAATTAAAATGGGTGTGTGCCCTGGGGAGTCAGAGGAAGTAGAGCACACTGGGATCAAAAGTGCCTTGAATGAGCCAAGGCAGAATCTTGCTAAGGAGCAGCTTCAGAAGCAGAACCAACCCTTCCTAGTGCAGGGATTCATTACTGTCAAACAGCTGGTGAGGTCAGTAAAGTTGGCAAACTAAGTTCAGGAAGAGCCTGCCTAAAAGCAGCAAGCACTGCTTATTTCTGTAGATTGCAGGGGCATAGCAGATACTGAAAGATGGGAAGTGGAAAAGGTGTAAATAAATTTTGACTGGTTTTGCAGTTTGTTGCTAAAGAAATGCTCGATTTCCAGACTTACTCGTATTTGTAGCTCCTTTGCAATCTGTTTAAGCTGTTGCAAGTCAAATAGATTGTTGAAAGTTCTCTCTGCAATACTGTTAAGGGCAGAAACAAATTTTTTTGCTTGCGAGCGATTGCTCATCCCAGACCCATGCTGTGAACGTTCAAAGTCAAGCTTTCCAAACTCATCTGAGTAGGTTCCCAGCATGCTAAAAGAGATATTAAACAAGATCAATAGAAGGCAGAGCACATTAATTTGCTTCTTGAAATGTAACTGCTTGAGAAACAGTGTTCTCAGAAGCCACATAGGAAACCATCCCCTAGTAAGAATGTTGGTATCTGTACAGCAGAACATCGGTAAGGAACTTTGACTAAGCATCTGCCCAAGTCACTTTTGAACTTAAATTGTTTAGCCACAACCAAGAGCAATCACACAGGAGAAACGCCCTTGGCAGAGCCTCACCTCTAAATTACCATGCACTGATGTTCAGAGACCTTTGTGCTGTATCATCACAGCAGCTAAGTGATTGTATTCACCTTAGTTGTTAAAGTAGCAGTAACAAAACTGAATGTTTTTATCTCAGGCCTGAATGCGATAAAGTAATTTCTTCGCTGTGTTTGCACATCCGTAGTAAAAAGGGTTTTGGAACTAATAGCACCATGCTCTTTGTTTATTTTGAAAGCAGTGCTTATTACCTGTATTTCATTATTTCTATTACATCCTCAGCATCTTCCTTGGTAGATTTCTCCCTTAATTCCAGCCTTGATCGTGCCTTAAAAAGAAAAACCACAAAAAGCCCCACAAAAGGTGTATTTAAGCTATGTTACATCTGTGTGAAACAAGGCTACAGTTGCTCTACAAGCACAGATTTTAGGAGGAGAGGTGGAACCTGAGCCTATGGGACTTAGAGGAAAATTCCTCTGTGTTTTGATAGCATTTCAGTGTCATCTCCTGCACACTCTCATTTCCAGGCCACAGCTTGGAGCTTAACAGTGTAAGCTTGGGAAGCAGCAGATCACAAATGGTGTTAAGGCGTAGTGAAAACAGTTTCAGTTCAAGATAGGTAGCAGCTTGTCTCTGCCTGCACACACTTATTTGCCTTTTGGGAGAATGTGATAAACTCTTTCCACCCCCTCGAGGGTGCTTTGCTTTGTAAGAGGCTTTAGGCATCAGAGGTTCTTAAGCATTTGTAAGTCTCTTACAGTCTTTTTTTTTTTTTTTAACATGACAAAAAGTATTGGAGTGAGTAAGCTGTCAGAATTACAGGATATCAGCGGTAGTTTAGGAATAATCTTTGCTTTCAATCCCTTAAGTATCACAACTTGCACTTACCTCTGTAAGTCGAATCAGTGACTCTAGCTGCCTTGTTGTGATTGGTGTGCTGTCCACTCCTTGGTTCTGTTTCCGGAGCTCAAGGTAGAACACCTGGAGGACCTCAGCTGCTTCTGGAGATAAGCGTGGGTGAACATACTGCCGAGCATATCCAACATACTTCCTCAGCAGCTGATGTGGAATGGCATCAAAGTTTTCTCCTGGTAAGACCTAACAAAGAGCTGTCATGAGTTGCAGATACCCAAAGATTTGTTTACACACTGGATTACCTCAATTCAATCCTTTGAGCAAATCATGTCATATGAAATTGTTATATCCAGTCTAGTTCTGTAGCTCTTTATTAAAAATCTAACACAGAAAATTTACTTTAGAGCATCTCAGGCAAAGTGTCTTCTCATTATCACAATTGAATCCAGCCCCCAGCTCAGATAATAAATTCTCTTCCCTGTGGAGATGAAGACAGCTTGAGACACACCATTAGCGGTTCCAGCAGGGTGGGTAGCAGTAGCTACAACAGATGGGTGGTAGAAGCTGGTGGCTGGAGCCTGAACTGCTTCCCCTCTAACTCAAAGCCAGTGGTTCTGATAACAATGGGAGTGGGTGACCAAGGACATCCAACAGGCCAAGGTTGCCAAGTGCTGACACAAGGAGCACCACAGGAAGGGGCACAGCAACAGTCACAGAACAAGTCCTACCTTCAGTCTTTCAAGCAGTGGTCGATCTGAAACAACTTCAAGGACAGAGCGATCCTGTGTGTTGGCACGAGCCACGACAGCACTGCTGCACACTGCCTGCTTTCCCGCCCGGATCGCCATCACGTGCTCGGACAGCAAGTGATCGTGGTCTTCGTTTGGGGTGTCCAGCAAAATGAAGACTAGATCAAATCTTGACAGTAAAGCACTCCCCATTCTAGAATAAAAACAGAGAAACCACATGATACTCAAAGAAGTGGAAAAACTATAGAAGCTGTGCTTCACTTCAAAGACACTGAAAACTCCAGTTGTGTTTATTCAGAATAAAGTAGAACAGCAATTCTTCTCTCAAAGAAAAACCCCTCAAACCCCCCAAAATTGCTATGGTAAATTTGTGCTCACACACCAAGAAACTAGAAAGCAATTATATACAAGCTACAAGACTGCCAGAATCCTCTACCTCTAAATGTACACCATAAGCAGTGTTTCAAGGAAGTGCTTACTTTAAGTTCTCAGACACTGTTTTGGCTTTGTTATAATGTCCTCCAACTGGGTTTGCTGCAGCAATGATGGATGTCCGTGCTGGTAAACTGCAAACAATGCCAGCCTTGGCAAGGCTGATACTCTGCTGCTCCATGGCTTCTAACAAAGCCTGATGCTGGTTTCCCATCTTATCAAATTCATCTATTCCACAAATACCTGGAAACAATTAACACAAGACAAAAACTTATTAGAAAACATTAACTGATGAACAAGTATATGTACAATCCACTGCTGATTGTACAGCCTGATAGACTGTATGTTACAATCCATCATGAGTCCAACCTGACATCTTGGGGGCTGCAGGAGACATCAGACCAAGTCTCTGTTTCAGCAACATTCATTTTAGTTTCTCACTGTTGCAGTTGAGCCATTGTGAAGTTGCCTTTGCTCACAAAAGCAGTGCCCTTATTGCACACGAAGATGACAAAACAAGTTTTTAAGAAGTAGACAACCAATCTTATAAGCCAGCCAATTTTGAAAACCAGTAAGAATCCAGTAGCTGCCATTAAGTCAGGATTTCCTCAAAAAGGAGGTTTTAAAGCTGATATAGGAATTGCAGAAATCCAGCTTTCTATATGTCTTAAGCTGTAGGAAAGCAGGAGTCACCTCCAGAAAAGTCACTGGAGAAACTCAGAACTTCCCAAAACATGGAAAGCCAGTATCATTCTTCAAATTTATGTTTTAGTCCAATTCTGCAAGCTCCATAGCTAGCCTTAGACTCAGCAGTACCCCATGTTTGTTCAAACAAAACCTGTGGCATTACACACATTACCTTGATCTCCAAGCACCAAAGCACCAGCTTCCAACGCAAAATCTCCACAGGTGCCATCTCTAGACAGAGTAACAGTCAGACCAGAGCTAGTAGAAGTATTACCACAAACATAGACACCTCGAGGAGCAACATTACACACTGCCTAGAAGAGAAAGACATCACTTTTTTCCCCTCCCAAAGGTGAATAATTTCAGTAGCCTTATTCTAGAGAAAGAAATAAATTTGGCTTTGCTTGGAATTTTTTCCTGTTTAACATGTTTCACCAGTAAAGTTTTAAGTCCTTACAAACCCCAAGAGACTGCAAAGCAACAGGAATAGCATTGGTCACACTATCTGCAGCACAGCCACATCTATGTTACAACAACTACCAGGACTTTGGAATGCAAATGCTATGCCCAAAGTATGGCAGAATACTTTGGAACACGCTGTCCACCATGCAGATATATAACACCTGTACCTCCAGACCCCATGGTCTATTCAGACTAACACCTTCTTGGCCCAACACAAGCTGCTTCAGGGAAAGTATGCTTAGTTCTCCCCACAGCTAAGGAAAAAAAGGACAGTCCTAACCCTCCCCATGCCTCTAGTGTCCAGAAAGCAGCCTACAGTTTGAAATGCAAACTAAAAAAAGCAAAGCATGGTAAGCTCGAAGACAGCCAAGTTGCAGTTAAATTTGCCTAGAGTACAGTTAGAACTGAATATTCCCAGTAAATCTCTATAGTCACTAGTGCCTGTTTTAAAATGTAACAACCAAAACATTTATTCAGCATAAAATGTGTGACAGGCACAGAGTAAACAAATGAAAACAATACCAAAACAAAAAGCCCCAACAAAATTGGCCCCTACTGAGCTTTTGTTCTTTCCTTGGGATTTTTTTCCTGTGACAGTGATGACTGAGAGGAGCCTTGTCCCAGGGCTGAGGTACAGATTACTAGATTCTCTTGAATGGCAGTCTTATGTAGTAACAATGTGAAAAAAAAAACAAATAGTCTACTGTAAGCTAGAGAGTCTCCACCCATGAGAAAAGTAATTTAACAGTTTGCCAAGATGTAACATTAGAAAGGCTCAGAATTTTTAAGTGAGGTTTGCAATGCTGCAGGTCTAGGTGACCTCCATCTCTCACTGCACAGTAACCATGGGAAAAGACATGGAACTTTAAATATGTTCCATTTAGGATGAGAAAAAAATATATATTAACAACTGATTTATCTCACAGTCAAGCAGAAATGGCCACCAAGATTAGAACTCCAACACAGCAGCAGGTCCCTTTCCCAAAAAGCCAAGACTCCTGCTAGCAACACTGAAACCACAACAGAGAACAGCAGAAAGCCTCAGAAGGCAAGTGAGTGACATGGCATTCTGAGTCACATTAATTCCAAGAGCATGTGTGCTTGACAACAGATCAGCTAAAGGAGGATGGGGAGGAGTGAACCTCCTCACTGGGGAAAGGAGTTGGTGAGGAAAACCTATATAAGAGCAGGACAGCAAGCCTACACTTGGAAGCCCCTAGTCTTGACCAAGTATACCTTCTTTGGTCAGTGCATTAACAGGTCTCATCCCTTCTGCAAGACTCACTGAAAGAGGACAGCAGGGAACCCCTCCACATATTCCCATATATTTGAGGCCTCCTACATGAAAAGATGGCTCAAGCAACCCTTTCCCTTTAATCTCAGCACAGATATCTTCCTGTGCCTGTAAAGTCAAGATAACAAGGAACAAGAGAAAAATCAAACAATGGAAGCAAATCAACCCATACTTGCAACATCTGACTTTTTCCCAATCCGGGATCTCCAACGACCAGAACGTGTGGATCTCCTCTCACTGGGATTCTGTTCTTGTCATCTACAAACTTCTGGCATCCTCCAAATAAGGCCAGGGCCAAACCTGCCTTTACAATCTGTAGTGGGACATACCAAAAGTCACATTTGATCACGGTGACTGGTAGTGACAGCTCCCTAGAGCTGACTGCAATAACCCTTTCTTCCTGGGTGGCTGAGCTCAAGGGTGTAAAGCTGCCACCTCCTTGTCACTGAAAGCAGCTGTCACAGTTACATGTAAATACAGTCCCTGCCACTTCCACCCACCCACTTAACCTCTGCAAGTCCTTTAGGAGTTTACTGTGGTATAAGCATTTCAGTCTGAAGCTGTTACTTGCCTCATGGCCGTAGATTGCAGGACAAAGAGAGCTGTAAGGCAAGGGGAATAAACCTCATGTTACTACTGAATAATCACTTGCTCTCTCGTCACAGAGTTACTCTACAAACAGATAAACCTTTTGGTTAGCTGCTGTTTAATTTCCAACAGAATTAGCTTAAATTGGCAGCATCACATCTCTTGAAATTTTCAAATAGCCAGGAACGCTCAAGATAAGAAAAGCAGAAGAGAAACAGTTTCCCAGTGGTTTCTGCACCCATTCTTATCCCACACCAGTGAGTACCTGTAACCCTCCTTTTAAAGGTGCTACTTCTGTGGGTTTTGACTCCCCAGGAGAGCCTGAGGGATGCCCCAACTGGAAGAGTTTTTCTTGGTCTGACCTGAGGGTCTTTTACAGTCTCTGCTCAGTTCTTGCACCTCTTTCCCCTGCTGCATAAAAGCAAGGCCAAGAACAAAACAATACTTTGGAGTTGAACTTACTCAGTAAGGAACAAAATTAATTAATTGTTGGGTTGGGGTTTTTTGACTCATAAGCTTTTTGTCTCAGGGTCAACCTAAAACTCCTCTAACTTTTCCATATCCTTAAATCATCCCAAAGTCCAAACATCCCCACTGCAATACTTTTCCTTCCTCTAAAGCCCTTTACCCACTAGAGTTTACTAGATCTGTGTGGTATCTATTGCACAAGCCTTAGACATCTGATAGGTTTAAGATTAGCAGCCACATTTATCTGAAGATGGTCACAGGGATTCAGAAGTCTAATCCTGGTCTGATGCCACTTACTTCACAATGAGCCTGAACAGATTTTCCTCAGCTTGAATTTCTTGAACAGCATAGAGGTCTTTAAGTGAAAACTCCATGAATGATCTTTGAAAAGTCTCATCATCGAAATTCTTTGGGTTTTGCCCTTTACTGTTGCTGACAGAATTTGCCTCAATGTACAGCAAGAACATACACTTGTCATTCTTGTTTTTAGAAGTTCCTGTTACAAAAATTGAGAAAGGATGAAGGAATTTTATTCCTATCAGCAAGCACTGATGTTGTTTAAAAGTGGCAGAGTTAATTCAGAAATATTAATTACAACCATGATGAAAATGTTTATATTTAAAGAATTGAACATATGCATTAAAAAAAAAAATTGACGCAGAGTAAGTTTCTAGTTATATTTGTCCTTAAAGTTCCATCCATTTTGTGGGATTAGGAGGGTATGTAGAGAGATAATTATCCCCCAGAATAAATAAGCTTTCCAGGTATTTTAAGTTGTTATTATATATTTCAGTCAAATAGAAGTTGAACATAAAGTGTTTCCATTCAGTATTTAGAGGTAAAAAAACCCAAGATCACAGTCCTGAACCTGAAGGGCCAGTCTATTGCTGGACACTACAGACTATGCTCCTCTTGGGCAGTGCTGCTTCTGGCTTTTTTGAAAAAGCTCCTTCTCATAAAACTTCTGAAGCCTCTGAAGAAATATACACTTAATGTGTTTATGACTTTCAGAGCCCAAATTAGGGGGCAAGGCTGTTGTGCTCGTGTAATTGCTAGAAAAATTCCCATCCTAAGAAAAAGCTGGTCTCAGATGAAGTATTCTTACCTTCCTCAGTGCTTGACACCTTTACTATCCCTGTAATTGTGACTATATCTCCTGGCACACAGCTGTCCACGAGGTCCTGAACCAGTTCACATTCAATTGTGCGAGGGATTCGGCCTGTTTCTCGCTGATCATCTGACATGAGCTCCTGCACCCTGCAAACAAGAAATAAGCCTGCACTCCATGCATTACAATTCCAACTCAGTTATAGCATACAGGATCTGCAGGCACATGCTTCCAACCAATCCTTTCCAAACTGAGAAGGAAAACAGCAGAAATGCCCTGACAAACACCCAAAACAGCAGTGCTGAATTTGGAGAAAGAGACTTCTGGTTCAGGCTTAAGCATAGCAGAGTACGTTAGCAATAACTATGAACACCAGAAATAACAATCAGTGTTGAAATGCAGATGATCTGGCACTGATGAGTGTGCTCATGTGGAAATTATTACAGTACATGAAATAAGACAGACATTAATTGTGTACAAAAATTAAGGTCAGACATTATAGCCCTCATGAATGCTTAAATTAGCACTTTAATCATAGCAATGCCCAAGAAATTAATCAGACCATAACAAGAGGAGTAGCTGGCACTTTGTACAGTTGTAAAAGTCTAAGGATTAACAAGTTCTTTAAAAGGTTCTGGTGCCAGCTTTGCACTTGGTTCTGAGCTTTCCTTGAAGCTCAGTTAGGCTTTTCTTAAGAAGCTGTGATAAGCAGCACCCTCTAGAGCTGCTGACAAGAATGTCAGCACTATTTTAAAAATAATTGTAAAAATCATTTATTACAGAACATTAATAAAGAAAAACATTTAAATGTCATTTGGCACAATAAGCCTTTTGATACAGGGCATGTTAACTTAGAGAATCTGTATGTAAGAAGTGGAAAAAAGTAAGGAGAGTTCTGGTTCCTCCAAGCTGACCCCCTTACTGCAATAAGCCTAAGAGGATAGACAAGAAATACCAGGCCAGACTCTTCTGAATGTACCATACTATGGGGCAAAAATAAGGTGGTCACAGTGCTGATAGCAGGATGGAAGTAACTACAAACAGATACATTTGTTCATTCCCAAAGCAGCAGTTGCTTGTTCCCCCACAGCACAGTTGTCAGATTTTAAGCATGCCTGCTTCCTGAATACACAAGCACAGCACTATTTCCTTCTAAGTGTGCCTGAAGGACTGGGGGAAACGGTATCACTTCAAATTACTATTATTATTTAACCCTCTAGTTTACTTTCAGGTCATTCAAATCAACTGTCACACTAACCAGCTTTACTAGCTGCCTTACAGCTGATTAAGATGAACTATTAAATAATAGACACAACTAGAGTGGATTGAGAAAAGCTGCAAGGAGCCCAAACCAAATATGTTTCAAAGAGCTCAGTCACAGGAGGAATAGCCAAGAAGCTATTACATTAAGTAGGGTTAATACACAAAGGATACTGGTCCTGTGGTGAAACAATTGCTTTGGAGTGTAAGTTTTGAAGAGTGCTTACCACAAAGGAGTAAGATAACTGCAATTAAACAGTGCAATATGGAACGAGCCATCCTGTCCCTTTTTTGGTTATTTATTGGATAATTAAGATGCTTACTTAACAGACTGCCAGTCCACTGTGGTGGTTAAAGGAGAGCCTCTGTCAGCTGTGAAGGACCGACCACGGCACTCACGAACAAGGCACTGCAACAAGAGTAATTCTAACTCATTCTCAATGTTTTTAGTGATTCTTTGATGCCTACTGCAAGAAAAATGCTAGTTACATTAGGGCTACAAATTAGCACATGCAAAATTAATGAAGACGTATTGAGCAGAGACACCTGAACCTTGACTCTGTTTTTACCACACATACAGCCAATTTGTATGAGCCCTTTGGTGCAAAGCATTGTTTTTTTTTAAATTACTTGCAGATGTTTCAGAGAAAATAATTTTTTCACTTGAGCACATCAGGTAACATAAGATGACTGGGCACTGTCCCACACCTCAACTTTTTAAACATGCACATATAGAAAGCAGTGAAATTAAAACAGAAAGTTCTAAACAAAAGCCACAACCTCCCCCCAAATCTAACCACAGAATATCACCACAGCCACATGGAAAAGGTTTTTACAGAACCCAAAACAGATTAGAGGGAGTGCCTATATATTACTTTCATCCGGGAACTTCCTCTCCAGCCCCCACCCAAATAACAAGGTTATGCAGTGTTGCAAACTAAGTTAATTTTTTCTTTCTAAAGTGTCATTTGCTTAAAAGAAATAAAAATCTTAAACTGTGATGTTGCTTCCCCCCAAAAAAATCACTACAGATGAAGGAGAAGTATGAAGTTAAATGCTTTTAATTTACCTTAGTTGGAAGAGTATACTTTCCATCAGGTAGAAGAACACCTTGAACGTTTCCACACGTGCCACACACAAAAGCTAGCTTAGTGCACAGTGGCTTAATGTTGCTGACTCGCACAACGGTTCCACGCAAGGCAATATACTTCCCATAGCAGTTGGCCCGAACGTTTTTCAGCTGAGTTAGGGGATCATAGTTGTACACCCTACACAAAAAGTTAACATTTTGAAAGCTTGCTGTACTTAAATGCACAATAAGAAAACAAAACCTAAACCCACAGGAACAAAACACCCACACCTAGCAACAAAAAGATGTTTACACACCAATTATTAACAGAGCAATGATGAGAAATATTTTCCCTGTGGACTCATAAGTCCTTAATCGTGATCTAAAAAGCAGCCTAACATTTATCATCATCATCTAAGTGTATACACCTCAACAGCTGTACAGTTTGTTTATATAGTGACACCTCCCCTCCTGCAAACAAGAGGGACGAGATACAATGAATTACTTTATGGTCATCTGTAGACTTTTCTTTGAGTTATTTTGGATCAGAACCTATATTTGCAAAACAAAATGATTGATGATTTATTACACCTACGGTCCAAAAAGATGGGTGAATTTTCATGTTTTAAGTAGTCATCAGGTACCACACATTGTGCCTTTTTCAGGATGACAAAAAAACCCAGCCAAATAACTCAGGATAAAAAATTTCAAACAGCATTTTGAATATTGGGATGGACCTTATGAGATTGTCTAGCCTCACTTCTCTGCTCAAGCAGACCCACCTAGAGCAGGTTGCCCAGATGGGTTTTGAGTATCTACAATACAGAGACTCCACAGCCTCTCTGGGAAACCCGTGACAGTGTTTGACCATCCTTTAGGTAAAAGAGTATTTTCCTGTGTTCACATGGGGCTTTACATGTTTTAATTTGTATCCACTGTCCCTTTTCCTATTACTGGGCACCACTGAGAAGAGCCTGACTTCTGAAACCCAAGGTTTCCTATGCTCCATCTGTATAGACACTTGTTAAACCTGCCTATACTCCAGAAACATTTTGGGAGCATGATATTTTGTCAACTTATTGTATACTTTTCTCTACAGGATAATGGTCCGTAACTGTCTACTAGAACTTGAGAGCTTCTCTAATATCCTTTGGTCACACCTTTCAACAGTGTAGTTAACAGGGTGCAGTTTTACAACAAGTCACAACTTTGAAGTGTGTCATGACGAGACAAACCCTGAAACTCCATCCATTTGCCATGCCAAAACCAGGCTGCTTTGCCATTCCAAGCCAGGACCAGCAGGGAAGAGAATCAAACTAAGAAACACAGCCCAAACTCAAATTCAAATAGGGCTTACTACGCCTCAGCCCCCTCAGAATCCTCAGGTTTGAGACACTATTACAAGTCCTTCACACTTTTCTTTCTTTCATTAAAGATTCAAAAGAAATCACATTTTAAATTATAATGGCAGTTATGATTATTTTAAAGAGATGCTTCTTAAGAATTAGTGGAACTCATGTTCTTAAGTCTAATTAATCAAATTGCAACTTGAAATTATTGTTCTTGGGACTGTCTACCAGTAATAATTTAATAGATTTAAGCTAATACAAAATAATGCATCCTCATACACCACTGTCAAAACATCCATATAAGGAATAATAAACATTAGAAGCTGTAGTTTATGTCCACAGCCTCCAAATTAGCCTCCTTATAAAGACAAGCCTTTTGATAACAAAAGGCTAGATCATAATCTCTTTGTAAACTCCTAAGCAGAATTTTAAACAGTTCTGGTTTTAATCAATATATACTTCACAGAATAGTTGTTCTACTTTTAAGTTACTTATAAGCTTTTCTAGTTACAAGCTGTTTTGTTCAGCTTATGAGCAGGTTTCATGTTGTTTTTCTCTTCACCATGAGAATTTAGCCTTTGTCACAGCAAAGAAAAAAGCAAGATGTAGACCGTTCAGAAAGTCAAGTCTCTCAAAATAAATGCAAGAGCCTTCAGCACCCTGCATGGACACTGACAACCATTGGGCCAGAAACAAAGAGATCTTCCTGGAAAATAACCACAATATTCAACATCCACTACCTGGCATGAATGAGAGGCACATTTATTATAGCTTCTCCATCAAGAGGTAATCCTTCCTGCACCTGCAGCTCTGCAGCATGCCTTTCGAGGTCCTTTGTTAGCACCTAGACAGGAGAGAGACACAAATGCAGTGTGCCATGCAACATGGATCCAGCTGGTTCTCAAGTTTGATTACCACCCCTGACAATCAGATCCTGTTACTGAAGTCTGCAGAGCTCTCTGCTGTCCCTCACTAAAGAGTGGTTTTCTGCTTCTGGCTGGTTTTAGCTTCAGTTTAAATGGAATACAAAAATCAACATCTGTTGCTGTTGTGGTTTAGCCCAAGCCAGCAGTAGAACATCATGCAGCCATGTGCTCATTCCCCTCCCACAGTGGGGTGGGGAAAATTAAAAAAAAAAAAAGATTGGGCAGACACAGGCAAACATCATGGGATGGGATAAGGGCACTTTGCTGGGACAGAAAAGGGAGGGAAAAATAACAACAGGACTTCATAGCAAAATATTCAGAACTGGTGACACACAATGCAGTTCCTCACCAACCACACAGCTTGGACCATACAACTCAGAGCAGTCGTGAAGCTGGACTGTTCCAGAGTCACGCATCCTGGAGTCACATGCCCCTTCCCCACCAGCTCCCTTTATGCTGAGCATGATGTCATTGCCTCTTTGGGTCAGCTGTCCTGGCTGTGTCCCCTCCCAGCTGCCTGGGTACACCCCACCTAAATAATAGTATACTGTAAGGCAGAAAAACATAGGTATTTGGTGTTTACAATGCAGTTGCCTCTAAATCCCACTAATTTTTTTTTGTTGTTGTGAAATTTATGCTTCTACATATTAGAAGTCATACTTACCTGATGAATTGCCAGACCCATACAGTTCAGTATTTTCTGAGGCATGTCCCTTAGCTCAGTAGATATATTTGGTATGGATTTAGTCAGTTCTCTGTCTTGTATTAGTTCCTTATAATCCACAAGAATACTTCCTTTTCTTTCTATTTCATCCTACAAAATATTTTTAGGTTAGAAGATAACACACTTCAAATTAAAAAAAACATCTAAATCAAGTCATAAACCTTTCATATCTGTAACAGATATTATTTTTGATGGAGGCAACACAGAAAATTTGTCATGTTACTGTATCAACAACAGGTTGTTCTTGGGGGAAGTGTTTTGGTTTGGTTTTACCTTATCATAAAGTTCAATGCGTTGCATGAAAAACTTTTCAAATGCTTGAGTCTTCAGGACAAAAGGAGATTTGTCAGCATAAGCTAAATAGAAACACTGCATTAGTAATTAATTTAACTGCATTTCACAAAATAACATAAACTGACAATTCCTCTCCCAAAATTTTTCCCCATTCCGCAACCAAGGCAAAATTATAACCTCTACAGTATTACATTAACATGTTGGTATAAGACCAGTTATAAACCAGAATACTGTCTGTGATGACATAGGATGAGCACATAGGATCAAGAAAAGTACAGCTGAAATGTGTATATTCCAGCCTTTGATAGACTGCAAGTTTTATGTGACTGATTAAACAGGTTTAAGAAAGGACCTCAGAGGTTCTTTTCCAATATTTGGACCACACAGAGATTGCAGTATGCTACAAGACCAAAACTCCTACTGTAGTCACTTTTTAATAGAAAAGCGCATTAATTTAAGAGATAAACCACTCACTACATAGAATTTTAATTAAAAATTTACCTTCAGAGAAATAAAGTTTCCAGCCCTTATAGGGAATATACTGGTCCAACGTTGACTGAACTAGCTGAGATCGTGCTTAAAAAAGAATTAAAAGTTGAATTAAAACCGAGATTAAGCCAATGTGGGCACTAACACTCGGCAGGTTTTAGTCCCAGTGATTCCTCTGGCCACCAGGAGGCAAACAGCTGGAGTTACCTCAGGGATCACCCACCGCGGCTTCAGGAAACAGGCAGACGCACAGGAGGGAACTCACCAGGTGCAGACGGTCTGTTCCCATCTCCCTTCCATCCTCTGCCTCGCCATCCGCCTCGCCACCCGCCTCGCCACGGCTGGAAGCCCCTTCCCCGGGCGCAGGCCCTGCCCCTGGGGTCCTTATTCATCTCGCTCCACAGGCGGGAGCTTAGGGTTGGCGACGGAGCGCCGTGAGCTCTGACAGGCACCTTTACCGCACAACACCTAACTAAGATCGGGGGTTATGCGCCTACAGGGCTGAGAACAAAGACCCCGAGGTAACCTCGACTGTCTGCCTAGAGGCCTGCCACGGCCTTGCCGGGGAAGCAGAGGAGAGCCCCGCTGAGGGACCCCAGCTCATCGCCCCACAGGCGCCATACTCCCTCAGCGAGGGAAGGCGTCTGTCCCTCAGGCCGCTGAGGAAACACGAGCCCCTTTCCCCACCGGCTTTCTATTTTGGCGCCAACTCTCTACTTCCGGCTCTGCGACTAATCCTCGAGGAGTGCGTCGCGCCGCCATGACGCAAGGGGCGTGACTCACCGCCCGCCATTGGCCGGCGCTTTCGCTTCCTAGGGGGGACTTCACTCCACCCCCCTCGCCCTCCCTCTTCAGCCTCNGGGCGCCTGCGCGGTAGGCGGCCCGTCGGCGGAAGGCGCACGAGTGTCGGCGGCGAGAATGATGGAGGGCGAGAGCCGGCCGGGCACGCGTATCTGTGAGGGGGATTGCGCCGTCCTCAAGCGGGGCGAGGTCTTCAAGGCAGTGCCTGTGCTGCGGCGGAGGTGAGGGGCCGACTTGCGGCATTTCATCCGGCTTACCGTATGTCTGTGTTCCCCGTGAGGCGCGGCGACCACCGGAGCCGCCTCACAGCCCGGGCTGTGACCCACAGCTTTCCTACCTGGCCGGTCAGAAATAGCGGCCTCAGCCGGCTGGCACGGTGACACCGTGGGCAGTCGTGATGCCGCCTCAGGTCCCATGTCCAGAACGAACTCGCGGCTCTCCCGCCGGGCTCCCGGATTTCTTGTAAGCATTTGAAAGACGTTTAACGTGGGTTTGCGTTGTCGCCGCCGAGCCGGTGCCGGTTGAGAAGGAGAAGCCCGGGAAGCATACCCTCGCCTTAGTTACCTTGCCGCGGCGGGTGATTTCTGTGAGAAATTGCCTTGTTCATAGTAGGAATTGGCTTCAGTCGCTCGCGTTGGCGTGGAGACTGTAGGAAGAAGTTAGCTGTCAGCTCTGGACGGTTACTGCTTTGGAGAGGATGCTCTGAAAGGTCTCCTATTTCTTTTTCCTAGGCTAACTGGCATAGCAAGAAGCGCCTGCACCCCAGCAGGAAATACTGTAATCAGTGGACACAGCCTGGGCTCTTCCCCTTGCAGCAGACAATTTTATAGACCAATGTGTAGAAGTCAGTGTTGGGTAATGTGGCCAGACACCTGATTCAGTAGGATGGAGATTTAAAGGTACTATGCTTGAATGAGACTGGTTTAAAAATGGCATAGCTCAGACAGAAATCTGGGAGGACTGCTGATTGACAGCCTCAGTGATGTTCATTAGCAGAATCTGTCACCAAAGCCAGGTGGTTGCTCTGTTAGCTTGCAGAACGCTGCCAGGATCCATTAGGTTCTGTTTCAGTTTTTGCTTAAAAGCCCTTATCGTAAAAGAAGGAATAAAAAAGTCAACAAATAAATATTGCTACAGGAAATTAACTTTAGCATTAATTTTTCCTTCTCTGTAACGTGAGGAGGGTAGTTTTTGGTTTGATATTATGTTTAGTGATCATCAAAGTGAAATTGATGCACACAATTTTTAATCTGTGTAAATTCTTTTCAGTCATTTCAAGTCTTTGGTAATCATTTGTTAGTCCTTTAAGATCTATGTTGGCATGGATTAGTAGACTTTACATGAGGAAGTGTAATGTCATTATCCCTTTATTAAAAGGGTTTGGTGCTGTCTCTGACAAAGCTTTATTCTTATGCTTTGTTTAAATTCTAGATTATGTTTGGGGATACAAATAGTTTACGTAAATATGTACATGAATTCCATAATTCAGTCAGTAGAAAACTGGAAATTACAAAGAACTCAACTTTTTTGCTTAACATCAGAACTAGCTGTGAGTACAATCAGCACAGTAAGGGCTCACATTGGTAAGTTTTGATTCAAGAGTGTGGTATGTACCCTAGCATCTGTTTGGTTTGACAAGTATTTCTCTGGTCTGTGAGGAAACTTTTGTAAGTCAGCCTGAAAGTTAAAGGCTTTAAGGGCCCTTTTCTTGCGTGAGGAAGGAAAAATGCAAACCTCCCTTAGAGCAATCAAAATGAAAGGGATATTTTAAAATTATTGTTAAACATTTCAGGGCTTACATGACAGCCTGAGGTCTGTTTTCTTTCTAGTCTTTTGGCAAATTTGATTTCAAAGGAGCTCTGCAGAATACAGGTTCATGCTCATCTTTTTGTGCTAATCAGCATGACCCAGCCAAGATTTAATAAAGATCCACAGACTCTTTTGTGTTGGAAGGTACCTTAAAGCCCCTTTAGTCCCACACCCTGCCGTGGGCAAGGACACCCTTCGCTAGATCAGGTGGCCCAAAGCCCCACCCAACTTGGCCTATACTTTAGATTAATTTAATTCCTTGTCTTGTTCTGACTTTCTCTGTCAGAAATAGTACTATATAATTCAACTTGTTTTATCTGCCACTTCAATTCTTCTGAACTGAAAAAATAAATTTCTTACCCTATGCTCCATGGAATTTCTCTGTACTTTCCTAACCAATTTCAATTTAATGTGGTGTTGTGGTTTATAGTAGCTAGCATCTCACTTCTCAGGCTTGTCCTGGTTTTCTTCAGGGGTGTAGATAAAATGGCATATGTGGAATGGCATATATGAGACCATAATCTGTTTTCAACTGCTGTGGGTTTCAGGCATAGTAAAAATAATTCTTTTAATATCCTCAACTTTTTTATTATTTCAGAAAAATTATTTTTGAGAAGCAGTGGTTTTATATGGATAATGCCATTGGACATACTTATGGGACTACATTTGAAGTAACCAGTGGTGGAAACCTCCAGCCAAAGCAAGAGGTGGAAGAGACTGCTACAGGTATTATAGAGAATTGGTGTTTGGAAAGCAGAGTTCAAATTAGTTTCTTTGATAATAACCAAAGAAAAAGGAAAAGCTCTCTATTAGTCATCTGTTAACGTTACTTATATTCTGTTCTGTCACAGAAGTGCATGGTTCTGTCTCGATCTGCTGTTTCACTAGTCCTTTAACAAATAAGCCATTTTATATGGCAGAAAATCTGAACCTTTGTTTGGGTGGATATGTACATTAATGTATATTTCACATAATACCTTTCGTTGATTGCATAGGCAATACTCTGCCAGCCCATGAAGCACACAGGTCTATTTCTAAGAAGTCTGCTTACTGTGAAACTAAAGTCATATGTTTGTCCTACTTAAAGATACTCAGAGTTACATTTTTACAAATCTGTATCCTTTCCCTTTAGAAACAAAAGAAGCAGGTACAGATAATCGTAACATAGTTGACGATGGAAAGTCTCAAAAACTGACTCATGATGACATAAAGGCTTTGAAGGACAAGGGTATTAAAGGCCAGGTAAAAACAAGGATTTGGTGTCATTTCTCTGCTGCTTTGACAGTTGTATTTCAGTTGATGAAATAGGCTGTTCTTTTTATCTGTGTATAGACGTCGGTGCTTTTTCTCTGTTCTGCCCAAACTGTGTTTTTCCTAGATACCTGTTTTTAGAGAAATGCAAAGGCTGCTTGCAGAGAAAGCTTCATGTTAGGTTGGAAACTTTGTCAATAGGGAGTAACATCAGGAATTCTTACACCATCAGAAATCATAATCATAGAGTCATAGAATGA